>JBBPBX010000533.1:68067-78344 GCA_038048925.1 Garcialebias charrua
CCCCCAGAGTAGATCCGGCCATGGACACCAAGCCCCAAGTCCTGAGGTCATACCACCCCCCCGACAGAGGCCCGACAGAGCCAGGGCACCCAGGCCCCGGCAAGCAGCCACCAGAGGCACACACTCGATCTCCCAGCCCAGATGCCGAGAGAGCCACCAATGCACTGGCGGCAGGGGGGGCCCGCCACCGCAGTGGGCCCGCTACCACAGGGGGATGCGACAGTGGGAAGTAGACCCCACATTAAATGAGGGGCCCAAATTGATCCAAGAGAGGGGATGACCAAAAGCCCAACCTGAGACATAAACAGGCACACACAAACAGCCCGACAGAGCCTCCGTCAGGCTGAACATGTGCCCCACCCACCCGACAGTGACCGCAAGCCGACCCCAGGCCAGCATCAGGGAGCTGCAGTTGAGGATGGCTGGCCCACCACACCAAGATCCCCGCACAACTGGCCCGGAGAAACCCTGGCACGCCACCTACGCACCCCCCCCACACACACACACAGCACCCCCCCCACCGCAAATATCACACAGGCCGACCAGCCAGCACTCCATCAAAGCAAAGTCACGCCCCTGAGCGCCGCCCTACACCACCAAGGACCACACGCACACTACCACAGCCGACCCCCGCCAAAACCCTGGTCACAGGGCCAGCCATCGCAACCAGGAACCTTGATCAAAAAATCTGAACAACACAGGGAGAACCGGAGCACCGGCCCCACCCACAACTGCCCCGCAAAGCCCACCCACAGCCCCAGACCCCAACCAGGCAGCCTACCCCCACTCTCTGCTCCCGCCCCCAAATGTCAAACGGAGAATGGGGGTGTAAGGAAAAAAAAAATATATATATATATATACAGGTAGTCCCCGACTTACGAGCGAGTTCCGTTACTACAACAATCTCGTAAGATGAAAATCTCGTATGTCGGGGACTACCTTTATTTACCACACGAGCCACCACTGATACACGTACATGCACGGTAATGAACAGTTACCAAGTAACCAAGCACTTCGCCTATCCTAACACAGCTAATTTTAATAAAACATCAATAAATTTTTTTATTTATTTCTTACTTTGAGCTACAGCTTGTCTTGTCTGTTTGCATGTTAGCTCGTTGCACGTCCGAGCTCCACAGCTTCGTGCCAGCTCCACGCGGTCCACTCGGTCCAAACTGTTTACAGGAAGGACTGTTACTATGTTAACTCCATACATTTTGTCATGGTACGGTGTGGTATGAGGGATGAGTCCCGTGGTACAGACAGGCAGACTTACTGAGACGCGAGTAAAAATCAAAACACTTTATTAAGGCGAAATCAAACACTGACGTGGCAGTACAAAATGATAACAGACGCTCTAACTGTGGCTGAGTTCTAACACTGAAACATGTAAACGAGATATACTCACAGACCAGGAGCTGGGGAACGACACACCAGGGTAACAGGGACAATGACCCGACAATGAGACACAGAACGCAGACTAATATACATGGCTTAATTAATGATAAACACAAACACCTGTGACGCTGAGCTGACAGACCAACAGAGGAACAGACAGGATGTAAGGAGGGGACAGAGCCAATCCTTACAGTACCCGCCCCCCCAAAGACGCCCCCCGGCGTCCCAAAAGAACACCCCACAAAAAAACAGGGCGGGCAGAGGGAGGAACCGCAAGGACGGCGGGCACGAGAAAACAAGGACGGGGACAAAACACAAGGACAACAAACCAAAAACCGACAGGAACAGGGCCTGGGACAAAAGCTAAACACAAAAACAAAACTAGAACACTAACGAGCGCCCAAACAACGAGGCCAAGACGTCGACCTCGGGTAAGGACCCCTCAGGTGGACGACCAGGAGACCGTCCATCGCGCAGGACCCCATCTGGTGGACGACCATGAGGCAGTCCATCCCGCAGAGACACCTCAGGTGGACGACCCGGGGGCCGTCCATCGAACAGGAGCTTCCGTTGATGATGAGGCCCCAGGACAGACGAAGACAAGGGTGGGACCCTCCAGGGCCCACCCAGAACAGGAGCCCTCTCATGCGGCGCAGCGGCGCCAAGCGTAGAGACGTCTCCGGGCGTTGAGTCGTCGGACGTAGAGACGTCTCCGGGCGTTGAGTCATCAGACGTAGAGACGTCTATGGACATAGAGACGTCTCCGAGCGTTGAGTCGTCAGACGTAGAGACGTCTACGGACGTAGAGACGTCTATGGGCGGCGTTGAGACCTCGAGCATTGAGACCTCGAGCGTGGAGACCTCGAGCGTGGAGACCTCGAGCGTTGAGACCTCGAGCGTGGAGACCTCGAGCGGGGAGACTTCGAGCGTTGAGACATCGAGCGTTGAGACCTCGAGCGTGGAGACCTCGAGCGTGGAGACCTCGAGCGTGGAGACCGCGATCGTGGAGATTCCAAGCGTGGAGACCTCGAGGGAGGAGTCCTCCAGGACCCACCCGGAGCAAGAAACGTGAGGGGCTCTCTCCTGAGACCCCTCTGGACAGCAGTAGATGTGGGAGGCGTCCTCCAGGACCCTCCCGGTACGGGCAACGACGTGAGGGGCTCTCTCCCGAGACCCCTCTGGACAGCAGTAGATATGGGTGGCACCCTCCAGGGCCCACCCAGAACAGGTAACGTGAGGGGCTCTCTCCTGAGACCCCTCTGGACAGCAGTAGACGTGGGAGGCGTCCTCCAGGACCCTCCCGGTATGGGCAACGGCGTGAGTGGCTCTCTCCCGAGACCCCTCTGGACAGCAGTAGATATGGGTGGCACCCTCCAGGGCCCACCCAGAACAGGTAACGTGAGGGGCTCTCTCCTGAGACGCCTCTGGACTGCAGTAGACGTGGGAGGCGTCCTCCAGGACCCTCCCGGTACGGGCAACGACGTGAGGGGCTCTCTCTCGAGACCCCTCTGGACAGCAGTAGATATGGGTGGCACCCTCCAGGGCCCACCCAGAACAGGTAACGTGAAGGACTCTCTCCTGAGACCCCTCTGGACAGCAGTAGACGTGAGGGGGTCCCTCCAGGGACCCCTCGAGACTGGATATGTGAGGGGGGTTCCTCCAGGGACCCCTCGAGACTGGATACGAGAGGAGGTCCCTCCAGGCACCCTTCGAGACTGGATACGAGAGGAGGTCCCTCCCGGGACCCCTCGAGACTGAATACGAGAGGAGGTCCCTCCCGGGACCCCTCGAGACTGGATACGAGAGGAGATCCCTCCCGGGACCCCTCGAGACTGGATACGAGAGGAGGTCCCTCCCGGGACCCCTCGAGACTGGATACTTGACCCTCCATCGATGTGGAGGCGTCAACGGTGAGAGGAGCCTTCATCGACGTGGAGGCGTCCTTCGCGCCGGGACCCTCTGTAGAGGCGGAGGCGTCCGTCGCGTCGGGACCCTCTGTAGAGACGGAGGCGTCCGTCATGCCGGGACCCTCTGTAGAGGCGGAGGCGTCCGTCGCGCCGGGACCCTCTGTAGAGGCGGAGGCGTCCGTCGCGCCGGGACCCTCTGTAGAGGCGGAGGCGTCCGTCGCGCCGGGACCCTCTGTAGAGGCGGAGGCGTCCGTCGCGCCGGGACCCTCTGTAGATGATGTGTGGAAGCAGGACCTGTAGGCGCTGATGGTGCAGCACCCTCTGGTGCTGCAGAGCATGCTGTGTCAGTGCCCTCCATCTTAGCTTTAGCCTCATCCTGCAGTGTTCTAGCCAAAGACAAAATCTGGAGGAAACCTGAGTCAATCACAGAACAAGGACTGTTAATAATAATGTCATCAATAATAGAGTATGTCTTGTATTTATAATAGAGGTCCGGGTTATTGATAGCAGCATTAATTAGTCTTTTTATCTGCTGGACAATGTGATTGGCCTCCTCAGATCTCTGTCCCACAGCGACCCCTGTGGTTGAGGTGGGATCTGTCCACCCTTCAGTGTGTCCTGCAGGCTCTTCCTGTGTGAGTCCTGCAGGAGTAGCGACCCCTGTGGTCGAATTGTGAACAGGCTGCTCCCTTTGTGAAGGAGTCCTGTGAGACCGCTTCCTTTCAGCTGTGTCAGCAGTGTGGCGTGCAGGAGTCTCCGTGACTCCTGCAGACGTGGTGTGAGGGAACACATAATAGAGGTCCGGGTTATTGATAGCAGCATTAATTAGTCTTTTTATCTGCTGGAAATGTGATTGGCCTCCTCAGATCTCTGTCCCACAACGACCCCTGTGGTTGAGATTCATGTGGGATCAGGTATTCTGGGAGTCCTCCCAGAAATGTAATGCTCAGCTCAAAATCATGGAAATCAGTGGAGATCAACCATCCTATTTTTGTTAGGAGTTTGCAGGAGTAGCGACCCCTGTGGTTGAAGTGTGAACAGGCTGCTCCCTTTGTGAAGGAGTCCTGTGAGACCGCTTCCTTTCAGCTATGTCAGCAGTCAGAGAGAGAGAGAGAGAGAGTCAGAGAGTCTTTATTGTCATTTGCACCGCATGTGGTACATGTGATGAAAACGAGATTATGTACACGGGGTCCCAGTTACATCCAACAACAAATGCAAGAGAAAAACAGTAATAACATCTAGAATTAACTAAGAGAAACATCAACTAGTAATACACTAAGCCCTAATGTAGTGGAAAAACATCATTATAAACAGCAGCACGAACATGAGTCTGTATGAGCAGATGGTCACAGATGAACACAGCAACAAGAAAACAGATCAGCATCAGCATGATGTGATATTTCACAGTGATTATTCTTATTATTTATTTATTCATGAGTCTAACAGCCTCAGGGTAGAAGCTGTTCCTCAGTCTAGTGGTTCTACATTTGATGCTCCTCAACCTCCGTCCTGAGGGGAGTGGGGCAAAGAGTGAGTGTGCTGGGTGAGTGAGGTCTTTCATGATGCAGGTGGCTCTTTTCCTGCATCTGGAGGTGTAAATGTCTGTGATGGTGGGGAGACTGACTCCAACAGACTTCTGTGCAGCCTTCACCACTCTCTGTAGAGCTTTCCTCTCTGCAACTGTGCAGCCTCCATGCCACACATTGATGCTGGAGCACAGGATGCTCTCCACTGCACACCTGTAGAAGGAGGTGAGGACTGGGCTGCTCAGACCAGCTCGTCTCAGCCGTCTGAGGAAGTAGAGTCTCTGATGACCTTTCTTGATCAGGCTGGTGGTGTTGTTGCTCCAGCTGAGGTTATCATTCAAGTGTACACCCAAGTACTTGTAGCTGGAGACCACCTCCACGGTGCAGATCCACCTATGTTCAGTGGGGTGTGGGTGTGTTTGTTCCTTCTGTAAAGGATTATGAGGAGGTCAATATTAATACTGACCTCTTTACCTTAATTAATTTACTCATTCAGATTGAATAGTAATTTCACGGATTCTTTCTTTTTCAGTTTACCCAATATTTCTGTGATCTTTATGATGGATAAATAAATAAAGCCATAGAGTGACAATGGACACGTTAACTTAGTTGGTATGTCAAAGACACTACCATTTATTTAAAATAAATCAACTAAATTAACACCATTACACTTGATTGACATGATTTCACTTTCTTGCAATTTAACACGTCAGCACATTTAAATTGTAACACAACAGACATAAATACAGGATGTTAACATATTTAGTCTGAGGCTCTATGACTTAATTAGTTTCCAGCTTAGAATTGAGGGAAAAAAGATAGGAGGAAAGAATGGAGAGATGGTTTAAAGGAAATTGTCTTGAGCATGTTACCAGAAGTGACACTTTTCATCCGACTTCTGCTAAATCCAGGTACGTTTGTAAACAGCTCTTTACCTTTGACGACGAGTCTGATAAAGAGATGACACCAGCCTTTCAGATGCACAGAGTCCTTCAGGCCCAGCACGTCCGAGCCGGTCCTCGTTTACGTTTTCAACGTCTCCTGGGATCCGCGTCAACCATCAGAAAATATGTCAGCTACTGGCCTCTGACTTCAAGATAACTATTCCAGGAAGGAATAACAAAGTTTTGAGCTTACGCTCGTTCTAAGTGGACTATAACAGCATGTTATTAGTCCTTAACTGGATGACGTGCCCTTAGCGTGTGACTAAACGTCCATCCAGCTCTTTGGGAAAGTTCACATCTCTTTGAAGTTCCCAGCAGACTCTGAAGCGTTTCAGCAAAAACTTAGAACTTAAAAGAAGATCATGAGAGGAGTGAGACTTGTGTCTTTTTCATTGGTCCGTGGACCAGCGAGGAGTTCACTTGTTGTTATCAAGATTCAAGGTGAAATTCACAGCAGAGTGAAAATGTTTTGGAAAGACAGAGAGTGCTGGAGCCCTTCTCATAAAAACAACGGATTAACTGTCTTCTGACTTTCTAAACAAAACGGCCGGGTCTCTCTGACCCGAGTCTTCAACTTTCACCCAGCAGTGGACCCAGTGATGTGCAGAAGTGACACAGTTTAACTCTTACAGAATAACACAGCTTAAAAGCACACATCATGAAAATGACAAAAGTTATTCTTTTGCTTACATTAGAATAAAATCAAAGATAGAAATAGTCTCTTTTGGTGACTATGTTCTCAGATTACAACTAATGGAATAATTTGTAGTAAATGTCTTGTTTTACTGAGAGGTCAGTAAAGGTCATCTTTCTCTGCGGTGTTCGTCCATCCATCCAAATGAACTGCCCGCGTTAGCTGTACTCGTTAGCTGTTGTTAGCTCCACGTTAGCTGCGCTCGTTAGCTTGTTAGTTCATCCAAAAGGGTGTCGGCGCTCGCCGTTTCTCCACGTTAGCTCGGTGTCCCCCGACATCTTAGGCTGCCAGGCGGACATTGAGGCGAGCTCCCGGCCGCAAATGGCCCCTCCGCGGCATGTCGGCTTGGTGTCCCCACCCGCGTTAGCTCCGGGTTAGCTGCGCTCGTTAGCATGTCGGGCGGCGTAGTGGGAGCGATTGCGGAGCGATCTGCGGCTGATGCTCCAGGCCTGAGACGTCCACAGAGTTCACCGAGCATTTCCAGATAATTTATCCATACGAGGCAACCCTGATCGGACACACGGTCCTCCACAGCCAGCTGGCAGGAGCCGAGACTGTAACTAAACGTAAAATGGAGGACACCGGCGGCATTTCCGGAAACGGCCGGAAGCTGCGCAATTATGATTAAAATTTATAATTTTTATTATAATTATTATTTATAAAGCCTTTAAAACAACCACATTTGCAACAGAGTGCTGTACACATGAATTTAAGAACATTTAAACACAAAATTATTATATATATTTTTTATTTCCATATTTTCATTAAAGACCGTGTAAAGTGAAATTAAATGTGTGTTTTTAGTTTGTCACATGGCATAAATATGTGTTATTAATCACCCATATAAATCTGACTGATTAAAAACATTGTTTACCTTATAAAATTAAGTCTCAAAAATCATGAAAAAACATGATTTTGCCTTGCCCTGGAACGCTGGGGGCGTGTCAGTGCGTGGGCGTGGTTTCAGCGCAGCTGCGCTCGTGTCCTGCTCCCACAGTGGAGAGGCAGACAGCAGAGCCAGTAAACCTGCTCTGTTTTTATCTGAATTCTGTAACAGCAGCTACTTTTTCCAAGAGTTACGCTGTTTTTGTAAATAGTTTTCTTGTGTGTTTTTAATCTGGAATGAATAAAAAAAAAAAAGAGTTGTACCATGCGGGAATTGAACCCGTGGAGTTTGGGACGGAAGGCAAGCGCTTTATCCATTGACCTATCCAGGCACTACAGATACTCGGTATAAAACCACGCGGTATAAAAACATGTTATGATTTGTACGGGTGCCCTGACCATTGCGACATCCAGGGAAGATGCACGAACGAGGCATAATTGATTAGCTAGCTAACAATGAACAAAATATCTATGCTATTGCTATCTGATGCTATCTGCGATTCGCGAGTGAACGGCTCCACCGAGGCGAATTTATACGGCTGGAGCTGCAGGGGGTGGGGCTATACTAATGAGGACCGCGTGACGAAACGCGGTCCCGTTTAAACCACGCCTAAAAAATCCTGAAAAAGACATATCTTTATACACAGTTTCATCTATAACTCCAAAATTAATTGAGC
Organism: Garcialebias charrua; assembly: GCA_038048925.1. Classification (NCBI taxonomy): domain Eukaryota; kingdom Metazoa; phylum Chordata; class Actinopteri; order Cyprinodontiformes; family Rivulidae; genus Garcialebias; species Garcialebias charrua. The sequence continues at coordinate 76,099 of JBBPBX010000533.1, forward strand.
TACAATTTTGAGACTTTTTACTCATTTACAACATTACAATTATGACATTTATAATGTTTATTTAAGAAAATATTGAAATTCACTTTACACGGTCTTTAAATATGATAACCTCGTAAAGTCAGAACCTCGTATTTCGATGTCGTCGTAAGTCGGGGACCACCTGTATATATCAGAGTCAGAGAGAGTCTTTATTGTCATTTGCACCACATGTGGTACATGTGATGAAAACGAGATTATGTACACGGGGTCCCAGNTTTGAATCAGAACACAAGTGAGATCACAAGAGACTCTCTTATTCTTTTAATTTGTGTTAATTCAAATATAATCAAAGAATAACCGTGTGTTACGTGAGCATTATTTAATTCAATGTTTGATAGTCAAAGGCTCTGTTTAATTCAAACTAAAATCAGCAGCTGCATTTTCTCTGAAACCTGCAGTGAAGGACAGTTGACACTGTTTATCTCAGTTAGTTTGAATTTAGGATGCTAATCACTTCACAAGAGACTTTTTATTTTTGTCCTAATTAAATAATAAGAATAATCTTCTTTATGTTTTTAAGATCAGCATTACTCAATATGTTATAATTGAAGACGCTGCTTAATCAAAGTTACAGGTCAACAGTGTTTGTTGAAGTGTGAAAACAGTTTTTAATCAGTTTTATCATAAAGCTGGCATCTAACTAACACTTTATCCTCATCTCCTGACCCAAACTAATATCTTGACCTGTTCCTCTCAACCCCTCCTGACTCTGCTCTCACTCCCCCTCCCTGGTCGAACAAACCAATCGGGAAGGAGTGAGTAACTAGGTCAAATCTTCTATAAAAGTCCTTACTTCCTGTTTCCCCTCAGTTCTAAGAGTCTGCTGGGAAAGTTAAACTATGTTCTTTCTCCTGAAAGCTGGATGAAAGCCGGTCAAACGCCAATGACTTCGTTCTATCAGCAAGGTTTTCACAGGACACTCGCTGTGAAATCCGACCTCAAGCGTACAGCTCCATTTTGAATTAATTTTCCTTCGAGGAATCTTTTATCTTGAAAAACCAAACCGGAACTGATGCCGCTACTTCGGTAGGTTGATGCGGATCTCATGCGAGCCGTCGGGAAATGAACAAGCTGAAGCCTGTAAAACGTTAGCCGGATGGACGATCCGTGTACGTAAGGCTATCTCACTTTACCGGAGCTGGGGACTGTACGATCTTTGCAAAGGTAAAAAGTCGTTGTTCATCGCAGACGAGAGTCTAGCGGACACCGACGAAGAGTGTGCTGAATTTCCTGGTTAACATTTCAAGATAATTCACCCTCTCAACTTCCTCCTTCCTCTTAACTATTATTCTTAAACTTCTCTCCTTATCCATCTAAGCCAGTAACATTAAGTTAAAAGTGCCTGCAGATATAAGTAAATATGTCATCTAATTACTTTATTCTGTTGTTCCTATGAAATTACGGACGCGTGTTTCATCTGTGCTGACGTGTAAATTATAGGAAAATCTGATCAAACTATCCATGTACATATGTGATGATGTAATTTAATGATTTGTTAATTAAATGATTCAGTTCTACTGTTTCGATATAAATTAACATTTCAAGTCTTTTACATCTCCCATCTGGTTACAAATTTATTGTTAAATACTGAAAAAGAGAGAACTCGTAAAATAATTTATGATAAGGTTGTGTCAGGTGTAACCTGCCAATTCTTACATCTGGCGTACTGTACAGTCAGTAAATCTGACCAGTACATACATCTTACAACACCAAACCTACCCATCACTTACTCATCCCCTCTGTTTCCTTCACCAACATGTCCATTCAGGTCTGCTCCAATCACCACTCTTTCCTCCCTGGGAATACTCTCTATCACTTCATCCAGATCTTTCCAAAATGTATCTTTCTCCTCCCCATCACATCCAACCTGTGGAGCATAACCACTGACTATGTTTAGCATCAGACCTTCTACTTCTACCTTCAGACACATCACCCTATCTGACACTCTCTTCACCTCTACTACATTCTTTGCCAGCTCCTCCTTCAGGACCACCCCTACTCCATTTCTCTTTCTATCCACACCATGGTAAAACAGTTTGAACCCTGCTCCAATGCTGCGAGCCTTGCTGCCCTTCCACTTGGTCTCTTGGACACATAAAACATCTACCTTTCTTCTCTGCATCATGTCAGCCAGCTCTCTACCTTTGCCTGTCATTGTCCCCACATTTAGAGTTGCAACCCTCAGTCCTACATTCTTCACTTTCCTC
>JBBPBX010000533.1:78463-92727 GCA_038048925.1 Garcialebias charrua
ATCTGTGGCCATCAACAGTGTGCTCTGAACCTGGATGGTATTCTTGATCACCCCAGTGAAAGTGAAACTGCACTGCAGAATATTTTCCATTTAGACCCCCTCCACTCACTTCAACTTCATTGTCCATCAGTGTGCATTGCACTATAAAAAGCAAGGAGGAAGAATAAACAAATCTACATAAATATGTTTTTAAGAAAAAGACAATCTTATGTTGTCAGGATTTTTGCTGCAGATCGTGTACCTGAATGTCCGTTGTTTGTGATCCACTTGATGGCGCGCTGAGAGGAGAAGTTGGTGAAGGTGAAATTATTCAGCATCGAGTCAGTTTTAACACTGCTGGTGTCAATGTCAATGGGAGACTGGTGTTGTCCTCCACAGCTGGATCCAGACATATCTTTCCAATGGGATGGGGTTACCTCTGAGAAGCAAAGAGGTTATCAATGTAGAACATCTTTATTTATAATATTATCCAGGCTTTTTCATCAGTGTCAGATATCCTACTTCACTTACCACAGCCTGTGTAGCACCAGTTAGCTGGAAGAAAAATATTGCAAATAGAATTATTTTTATTGCCTTAAATAAAATGCCCTTGAAAATAGAATCAACATGATATTCTGTATGCTTTCATATCATTGCAGTACATGGCGATCTAATAAAAGAAGGAAACATGAACAAATAGACAGAATAAACATAAAAACAGTCATCTTTACTCACAGCATTTGACCAAAGACACCAAACTCAGAAATAGTGCCAGCAAGAGGAGATACATCTGCCAAAAGAGAGAAGAAGAAAAAACATACTAATCATGAATCCTAAAGTTTGAACAGGATTATCATGAGTCTTGTGTAAAATTAAATCATTAAAATCCTCATTTTGAGATTTCTGTGTTTTTGCCTTTCCCATCTTACTGTTCAAGTCTTAAATCTTGGAGACTTCGAGAATAAATTGTTAAATTCTGGCATCACCTTGAAAACAAATGTTAAAGGTGCCCCAGTTTATTTCATGGTGGTTTTACATCTTCAGAGGGTTCTGCTCTGGGTGGAGCCCCTTCTTTGTATACATCAACAAAACCAGGATGGTGGAGGCATGTCAAAGTTTCATCTAAATAGAAACATTAAAAGCAAAACCAATCCAGATTTAATTCATCATAATGTCAAAACTATGGAGCATCTTTCTGGAAACTTGAATTGAAGGTATTTGAAGAAGTTCTTTTTTGAATCTTAAAGAAACTTTGATTCTCATTCAAGGAGGCAAATAGATTCCCCAGACCTACTTGTAATTTATCATTTTGAAATTTTTGATCTTGTGTTCTAGGCTTTCTGAACATTTCAGAGAATATTTTATTGAACCTTTACTTTTTATTGACAATGTTTTTTGTACTAGTTCCTTTGTCCAATACATGCACCTGACCACAACAGTGTATTTGTGCAGTACGTGCTCAATTAAATAAGAGTGTGAGCAAGTGGATGATGGGGAAAAAAAAAAAAAAAAAAAAAAAAGTACCTGTAGATGACAAGCCTAAAATCCATTTGAACAGGTAAAAAAAAAAAAGAAATCAGCTGACCAGTTGAGCTGAAACCTCTTTAGGATTCACTTTGTTGTCACCAAAATACAATTTTATGTATTAAACTGGTAGCTTTGGATATTTTTTACATAGATTGAACAAAGAACAGGAATAAATGGTTTCTTTCTCACAGACTGCTATCCAAGTGCCTGAAATTTGCCCATTGGGTTTAGAAGCCTTTTATGCCTCAACAGTTCCCAGGTGGCCTTTACAAATGAACATTCTTTTGAAAATGGTGAGCTACTGGAATAAAAATTTCTCAAACATAGGCTAAAGTTTAAGGAAATTTTTGAAAGACTTTTAAATAGCCTGGGGCCATTTCAAAAGATTACAAGAAAATCTGTCTTTTCATTTACACTGAACAAAAACACAATACCTTTGCTTTTGGCCCCATTTTTCATGAGCTGAACTCAGATCTGACTTATTCTATGCCTTATTCTCTTTATACTACTTCACAATGTTGTTTAAATCTGTTTTAGTGAGTACTTCTTTGCTGAGATCATCCCTCCACCTCACAGGTGTGATATATCAAGATGCTGATTAGACAGCATGATATATGCACAGGTGTGCCTTTGGCTGACCACAATAAAATGTCACTCTAAAATAATGTGCAGTTTAATCACACAGCACACATGTTGCAAGTTTTGAGAGAGCGTGCACTTGCTGACTGCAGGAATGTCCACCATAGCAATTGGCTGTGAATTAAGTGTTCATTTCTCTCACAGTGGTTCCCAACCCTGGTCCTAGAGGAACACTATCCTGCATGTTTTAATTCCCTGCTTTGACACACCTGCTTTGAATGAATGGGTGATTAACAGGCTGCTGTAGAACTTGAAGTAATTAAATCACTAAATAGAGTGTGTTTGAGCAGGGAAAAACTAAAAACATGCAGCATAGTCTTCCTCAAGGATCAGTGTTGGGAACCGCTGCTCTGCCATAAGCCATTTCCAAAGATAGAATTTGGCAGTACGTCCAACTAGCTTCACCGCCGCAGACCACGTATAAAACTACTAGCCCAGGGGCCTCATGTACAAAGACTTGCGTGGACTTCTTACTGAAACGTGACGTACGGTCAAATCCAGAAAACGGCGTACGCACAAAAAAATCCAGGGGCCTCATGTATCAACCGTGCGTGCGCACAAAAACATTGCGCACGTCACTTTCCACGCAAAACCCCGTATGTATCAAAACTGAAATGAACGTGAATATCTGCGCATCCACGTACATTTCCACGCCAGCTCCCCTGCTTGCGTACGCACGTTTCTGTGGTTCTTGTTCCTTTGGCGACACTTACAGGTGCTTCAGAGAAACTGAAGCCCCACAGTCTGTGGTTGACTTAGAGCGGCTTGAAGACCTTTCTTTTTAACCGAGCATACTCTGCCTCCTCATGATTCTACTTTTGATCATAGCTGATACTGTTGTTGATTTTAAAGGGGACCACACATGCAAAATTCACTTTTTAATGTTTTTTTACTAAACTTTGGGTATTTACTTCATAAAAAAACAGTCCTTGTGCCAAAAAAATGCACCCAGTGGTTTATTTACTCTAAGTAGATTTATTTTACTGTGATGAAAACGGTTCGTTTTTGAAATAAAATGGAAGTCAATCGCGCCTGTGACGTCACAGGCGCGAGGACAACCCACCTCAAACCTGAGTCCAGCCCCTCACCTGGTTAGGCTCAACCCACTTCTGTATTAAACACATGACTGTTGTTTTTCATGATTTCATCTCATCTTTTGTTTATATGTTATTAATTTCATGTGTACAGCACTTTGTTGCAGCTGTGGTTTTTTAAATGGCTTTATAAATAAAGTATAATTGTTATTTTTATGTTTTTTAGTTCAATTTTTAGTGTATTTGCGATCTCTCCCAACGCGCCGCCGGCAAAAATTAAACGAGCATACCCCCGGCGTAGAGACCGGTTGCGACGGGACCCTCTTCTGGCGCCATGGAGCGGAGCTTCAACTGTACAGCCTTGCTGCAGCCTCGCAGCAGCCTCGCAGCAGTGAGGACCTTCCCCTTACGGATTAATTTACGGGAGACACTTGGTGAACTTTGTGTTGTCTTGACTGGAACAGCGATAACGCCCAAAGTCTCCGAGCGGAGCTGGCGAAAACCGGAAGAGGAACAAGCTAACATTAGCTTCGGATTCGGGTGGTCTAATGCTAAAAGGAGCAGCAAACTGCGGCGCGCTCAGACGGGTTTCGGTAAGTTATCTTAAGCTAGCACTAACAGTAAGTCAAATGAGTAATAAAAAAAGAGCTAATTTTAAAACAACAACACATTACAGATACTGGCTGTTACGAGGGCGTAAACAGATCTTTGAAGGGCGTGGACTTCAGAACTTCTATCAGAAACCGGTCGTTCAAAACGAAAGTTAAAACTGGCAGAATTAAAAAGGGTATAATTGATTATCTAAGAATTATTTTGTGCATTAAATTGAAGGAATAGGGTCTAGATAGCACACAGAAATAACATAAAAATTTAAAAAATGCATCTGAGGTCCCCTTTAATTGTTTTATTATTTGATTTATCGACATTTAATTCTGTTGCACTTTGTAGCACTTTGAGATTTTCATTAAAGGTGCGTTATAAATTGAATTCATTATTATTATTATTATTATTATTATTATTATTATTATTATTATTATTATTATTATTACTATTAACTGTTCATGATGTGAAAATGATTAATATTCCCACCAAACACACGATTAACAAGTACATCCACATGGACGCGCAAAGTTGTGCAAAAAATAAATGTAACAGGAACGGATACATTCAGCCTTACTGGAGGATATAGATAGTGTAACACGCAGAGCATTTATTTATAAACAGATATAATTCTCTGATCTAGGATATGGCTTATCAGCCGTTTTCAGAAATAATCATTTTTCAGTTTGGCACTGCTGCGCACTGGCGCAACACAGGGGCCGCGCATCACGCGTGCACGTGCAGAAACTGGGGTTCCACAGGAGCTTAGAGGGAGCTGGCAGGTCGATCAGGGCTGTGCCAGTCCAGTCCACACAAAGCCGATTCATGTCCAATGGAATGGTCTCATCCATATGATCCCAAAGGCTGAGTTATGGTCGCGCTTTGAGCGCGCGTGCACCCTCGCCGGTGTTACACGGCAGTGGAGGTGTGTCATTATCTGTGTTTATTGTAGATGTCTCCAAAATGACACGTGAAAGTACACCATTTATAACTTGTATGGGAGTAAAAGCTTCACAGACAAACAGATTGCGCACAAGGCTGCAGCGCGCGCTTTGGAGACTCCAACATCACGTCATGTCATGAAAAGTCTCCACTGAGACGCAGAGACTCGTTTCTTCATATCATCTATTAAATAAACGAAGATCTATGTTCTAGCAAACATCCAAGTAAGTTCCTCTGTGTTTACAGTAATTATGGTAATTAACTCGTGCGCAAAGTTAATATTTTCACTCAGAATGAATGAATGAGCCGGTGGCGCACCTGACAGCAGCGTGCGCGCACACGAATACCGGCACACAATCACTCGTTCTTTGCGTGATGAACACAGTTTATTACTATTCTTACTTAGGATGTTTGTCCTCACTCATATTATATTAAATCCATTGTTTTCCTGAATCTAGAAATGATTTCTGATCGCGCAGGGATCAAACAAACATGTCCTTCACACATGCAGGAAGTAATTTGCATCTGTTTAACATATGTAAATGAAGGCGTGTCAGGGGAGGTGTCTGACGTGCGCTCAGTTCCACGTTCATTGTGATGTACAAAAGGAATGTGCGTGGATTCAGGTGTACGCACAGCTTGATAAATCTGGATTTTTTTGTGCGTAGACACTTTTCTGGATTTGACCGTACGTCGCTTTTCAGTAAGAAATCCACGCAAGTCTTTGATACATGAGGCCCCTGATGTATCAAACTGTGCGTACGCCGGAATCTACGCACATTGCTTTTGTACATCACAATCAACGTGGAATACATAGTTCCCAGACACGCCCCCATACCGGCTTCCGCACCACATCTGAAGGCAGAGAAAGGCAAAATGGCGAACTAGCAGAGCAAATTATACGGACAAAAATACGAGCTACCACAGCTTCACCAAGGAACAACAGCAAAATGGCAGTGGTCGAGTTAAATGAGTTTGAGAAAGAAATCATGGCAGACGAATCAGACAACTTGTCACAAAGTAGTTACTCCGATATCATTAATTATTTAATTACTACAAAGAGCGCACACCGGATTCACAGCACAGAGCTTTACAGCACACCGGCTTCACAGCTTTAAATCCAAAAAAGATGTGTAAACTGTCTCAATCAGATCTAACCAGCTAAAAAAAGGTTTAACTAAAATAACACAGCCAGCACAAACAGTCCAGGCTGAACACAGACCAGAACCAGCACTTTGAGTGTTACCGTGTTGGAAGTTAGCATGTTGTTAGCATCTGGAGCGGATGGTCCGTCGAGCTCATCGGACGGCGTGGATCCGTCGCGGCCGCGGGGGCACGTCCCATGGGACCGACGCGTCGCCCGCACGACTTGGCTCCCGTCCTCCTTCTCCCACTGGGACGGTCTCCCCGCGGGTCCTGGTGGACCGTGAGGAGGCCGCATTAGCGAGATGCTAAGCTAGCCACAGCAAGACGGTGTCACTAAAATAATGAAAAAAAAAAACAGCTCTAACACACAGACAGTTGTACTCTAACATTGTTTCACAAAATGATTTATGTAGAATATTTTGTTTACCGGCCAAAAGCACGATCTTCTGAGCAGATCCAAGCAGAGATGGGGCGGTGTGAGTTTCTCCGATGAAATAAATCCTTCACGTTTACTTTTTTTTTGATTAAGTGAAACCTGCGCGTTGCCCAAACGTCTACCCGACTGGAACACCCACTGACACAACACGAAGTAACCATTGCAATTAATTAGAAATTAACAAAAAAAACAACGTGAAAAATGGACATCTATTAGAACGCGCTCCAACTGCAGTTTTGCCTACCTGTGGGAGGGTCAAAAAGGACAACCCACAGATGTGACGTCACATGGGAACTATGTATTGAGCGCACATGAGAGAGTGGCCGACTCCGCCTTTGACACGCCTCCATATAAATATGCAAATTCATTTAAATATGCCCTGCACCAGAGGAATGTCGTCTTTGCTCTATTGCAAATCATGTCGAAACGTGGAAAAAAGAGGAACTTCACGGACTGTGAACTGGAGACACTCCTGAGTGAGGTAGAGGCACGGAAAAAAGTTTTGTTTGGCACGTTTTCCTCTGGCGTTACACAAAGTAAGTAAATAAGTCAGTGTTGATTCTAAATGCCATAAAATATCTTGTTTTCATACTGGTGACTATAAGAATAAAAAGTCTTCAGTCATGGGATTTTTTTTATATATATTATTTACATGTACACATTTTATTTTGCCATCAGAGAATGAAACAGAAGACACGCAGTCTGCTGCCTCAGACGTTGGATGCTCCTCCAGTGTCCCTGGAACGTCTGGCACCACGGACACCTCCAGCACACCCCACCTGCCAGCAGCTGATGTCCGTCCTACTGGCCGTGTTCTGACGACAGCTGTCCTGCAGACACAGCAGGAAATAGTTTCCGGCATTAATGGCATCAATGACCGCCTGGACCAACTGATCGGAGTCCTCGCAGACATTAACAGAACATTAAATGCACTTATTAAGTGATAATGTGTACTTGCCTGTTTTATATATTTGCTATCACATTTTGCCGGGCCCTAATAGCTTCCTGGGTGGGATGTACATTGAGGGGTGCAGGTTCTGGTTCCTCTGGTGGGGGCAAGCGTATGTCAGGCTGTGGTATGTCAAGTCCGTGTGCCAAATTGTGGAGGACGCCACATGCCATCACAATGCGGCACACTTTTACAGGACTATAGAGCAGCAGACCTCCAGTCCTGTCCAGACAGCGCCACCGTCCCTTTAGCAGGCCAATTGTCCTCTCGATGACTGACCGGCTGCGGGAATGGACGTCATTAAACCTCCGCTCTTGCTCAGTGTGGGGGTTGGCGAGAGGAGTCATGAGCCATGTTTTTAGTGGGTAACCACGGTCCCCTGTGAAATAAAAATAATAAATTACAAATGGGCAGAGTCAGATGCTTATCAGTTCGTAATGCGGCGCTTTTGGGTTACTTTGTGTTAATGAACGCAGCAGTGCGCTGGTGAAAGGCGGACGCATTCCACACTTTACGCACGTGTTTATTTGCAGAACCGCTATACACACAGAAACAAACAAGGGCTTGGTAGACTGCTCTGAAACTGCATTTTAACCAGCCATTAACAGAAAGTTGATCACTTGAAGCACTGACTAGTAATGGAACTTCAAAGACAGGGCGACATGTGGGGGCGCACAGGTTCCATGCGCATAAGAGATTATAAGGATGAAAAAAGAATAATTTACTCACAAAGAAGCCAACCATCTCGCACCGTGCCAGCTTGGAGTCTGTTCCCAACCATGCTGTTCATTAGAATAAATGAGGCTAGCCTGTATAAATAAAGGTTGAATGAAAATGAATCGTGTGTTGAGCCAGGCCACCTCGCCACAATGTTTGTTAGACGCATTTGCGTGTCACAAATAATTTGTACATTGAATGAAAATGTTTCCTGTTAACGTAAACATATTCATCCTGTGATGGTGCTTTTATAGCAATAATTGCGTCCATGTGGATGTAATAATAGTTAATCATGTGTGTTTGGTGTGCACAATAATTTTCACATCATGAACAGTTTCTCAGAATCACCTCTAAGGGTCGCCAATGGAACCAAAACCACAGAAACGTGCGTACGCCAGCCCTGGAGTTGGCGTGGGGCTGCGCACATTTCCACGTTCAGTTCTGTTTTGATACATACGGAGTTTTGCGTGGAAAATGGCGTACGCAAGGTTTTTGTGCGTACGCACCGTTGATACATGAGGCCCCAGGACCTTCCCATCCAGCATCTTCACCTCCAAGATCATCTGAGAGCAGCCACTCGGACAGCTGCTGCCCCAATCAGTTTGCATAACCAGAATATTTCTGTGCAAACTGTCAGAAACCATGTCAGTGACGCTCACCTGCATGTCGTTGTCCTCACCGGGGTCTCCACCTGACTGCAGTTTGTTGTTGTCATTGGGCAAATGCTCACATTTGATGGTGTATGGCATGTCGGGGGGTGTTCTCTTCATGGATGAAGCCTGGTTTTCACTGTTAAGGGGCAGATGGCAGACTGTATGGCGTTGTGTGGGTGAGCGGTTTATTGACGTCAAAGTTGTGAATCGAATGACCCATGATGGCAGTGGTTCTGTATGGGCAGGTGTTATGAATAACGAACACAGGCACATTTTATGGATGGTATTTTGAAAGCTGATTAATTATCTTGGCAATGGAGAAGTGCTCACTAACACAGATTTACACAAACTGAACAATACTAGAGAGAAAATGGCCTTTTGTGTACACAGAAAAAGTCTTAGATCTTTGAGTTCAGCTCAGAAAAAATGGGAGCAACAACAAAAATGTTGGGTTTATATATTTGTTCAGTACATGTATGCACACGTGTGTGGCTCAGGGTTGTACGACAAAAGACTTGGACAATGGAGCAGTGAATGGGTTCTGCATCTCACGATGACCATAAATACATTAATTCAGTATGTGGAAGCAAGCCCAGCAAATGCTGGCACTTTATCAGGATGACATACTGTAACTTTCTGCACGACAGGGAAGTCGACTGAACTTTTGAACCCTGAGAATAAAATAAAACATCTTTTGTTGTATATTTCCTTTCTTGTTGCCCTCGGAGAGAACAAGTTTTTCTCACGAACACACTCAGGCTAAACAACATAAATACCAAAAGCATGTGGTTACAAACAACACATGATAGGTCTAAAACCCAACCCTGAGGCACAGCCAGGCTAAGAATTTAATCCACAGGCAGGTTTGAATTGATCTTTTTGTTGGGTGTAACTGGGACCCTGTGTACACAGTTTCATTCCATCACATGTACCACATGCAATGTGAATGACAATAAAGAACCTTGACTTTGAAAACTGAAGCCTAAAAAGGTTACAAATCATAAGAATGTTGGCTCTGAACTGTTGCAATGGAAAACAATGTTCATCACTTGTACTTTGGTGTAAATACTAAAAACCAGAAAATGTTAGTCCAGAAAAGTCACTCAAGAGTGTTTGCATTTTATAATTATTTTGGATTATTCCTATTTTTAGGGTTTCTTGTTAGATTTTTTTGAAAACATACACAACCTGTTCATTTCTCACACTCCGTACTTTGCATGCAATCAATAACTGGCATAACATATAGAAAGTTATTTCAGAGTTCGAAACTTGCTCCAAGATGGATTTTTTAATTGTTAACAGGCAGGTTTTCCTCATTTCTACTTAGTATAAACTCAGCTGTTGCCACAATTCACTATATCCACCTTCAACATTAAAACAAATTTTCCTAAAATAACCCTTTTTAAAATTTACTGGGTCTAACTCTATCTTATTTACCTTCCAACATGGAAATATTGAGATGTGAAGGAAAATATAACCACTTTCTCTGTAGCCCCCCCAGGACTATTACCTGGTTTTGTTTAATGTAATTGTTCTTATGTTTGTAGCAACATCAGTGTCTAATGAACCGGTTCATTCTGTCCTCGTGTCCTCACCACACATCGTCACACCTCATTGGTCTTTGTTGCATTTGTCCTTCACTAAATAAAGGCAACCCTCTAACATAAATGTTTTTCTCACTTTGAATTTCACCCGTCTTGTCTGGTTTTCCATCACACTGTCCTGACTCTGTTGTGTGCCGAGTCACGGACACGCTCGGATGATTTTATCTTTTCATTTTTCTGTCAATCCCGAACAACAAAAACAACTTTGTTGTTCCTTGACACAAAACCCTGATTTCCACGAGCTTTGCTCTGATGAAAGTTCCCGTTAAAAGTTTTTGTTTTCCAACCCATTGTAGAATCTCTGAGATCACAGAAACATATAGGGGGTTGTTTTGGAAATATATTAAGGTTTTACCCTTGTTTTGCAAAATTTTATGATAATACGTATAGTAGTTATGAAGAATTGAACAGGGGGGGGGGGGGACCTCTCATGTGGAGGGTTTAAAAGAACAACAACAAAAAAACACTTTTGTCATTAACAGCAGCTGAACTGCAAATATTTCAATTTAGAAATATTTTCCCAAACTACCACTGAAGCTATCAGGCCTTGAATATGTTATTAAAGAAGCAGCTGTTTATCAGTCGTTCTCACACCGGGATCCCCGGACCCCCGGGGGCCCCGGGAGGGTGTGAGCCAGTGTTTGGTGGGGTCTGCAAAAAATTAACTAATTAATTAATTAAAAAAATAAAAATAAGAAATACGTTTTCTTTTACAAGTGCTTAGATGTTGAATAACTCATTAAAATACACCAAAATGCAAATCACATATACTTTATTAAAAAATTTCTGGGGGAGGACGCCCAGACCCTCCGCCTGCTATTTGCATTCTGGCATCCATGTTTTTACAAATGAAGCCTTGTTACTTGTGACTGCTGCTGTTGAGATTCTGTTCAGTTTTATGTCAAATGTTTTATGTAATAATTTAAAGAAGTGACAATACATTCATTATGTTCGTTATGTGTAAAGTTTTAAAGTGTTTTTTTAATGCTGTTAATTTTCTCAAAACTGTAATATATGGAAGTTGAAATTAAAATTTTTGTTAAGTAAGTGTGTCTTGAATGAAAAACACCCCATGTTTAAAAGTATAAAAATTGTATTAACACTATTAAAAAACATGTTTTAAGTATTTATGTTACATAAATATTTCTGTTGCATTAAAGAGACAAATTGGAGAAAATTGTTTAATAAACATGTAGGTTATGAGGGGATCCCTGAAACTTTTTCTCCCCTGTAGGGGGTCCCTGTACCCAAAAAGTTTGAGAACCCCTAGTTTAGATTTGACTAAATTAGCCTTATTTTAAAATATCATGTTGCCCTTTTTTATTTTTGTGAGTTTTTTCCACACAAAGTTCTGCATTAAAATAGCTTTGGGCCCACAGTGTCACATTTAGTACTATGAGCAAAACAATTGAGAAAATGTCGGAGACACAATTAGCTGATTTTAAAAAATGCTGAAAAAATAATTAAATCAAAATATATTGCAGTCATATGCATTTAGTATTTACACATTTATAAACATCATTTGTGCCTAACAGTAATACTTCAACTTGAAGTATTACTGTTATTACTACTCTGGAAGTTCAAAACATAACTAGTTAAATTGTTGGTATTATTTTCTGCAGTGCACCCTCATCTATCAGCACTGAACAGATACAGTGACTGCAAATGTTTCCTTTAGTTTCTCCAATATCTTTTATACAGGTGTTCTGTTACACGAGAAACTAAACTGTTAATAGATGCTTCAACAAGTTATATTTAGAAAACAGACCCCATCATTTATTACATCAAGTCTGCATCCCATCAGCTTAAAGGAGGTTTGGATTTTGTCACATGCAGATCTATAATCTTACACAATTTTAGAAATTATCAAATTTATTTTCAGATTACAGCCTGTAATTATTGTATCCAACACGTTAATGTGACCTTGTACTCAATTTAGCATAATCAGAGATGCTGCATGACATTTTGCACATTTGCTTAAATCGTCTTGAATGTTTCTGACTCATCCATTCAAATTCTTGCTACGTTAAAGCAATTATTTTAGCTGTTTACAATGAAACTCGTAAAATTCTATTAAACCCTGCCAAACTGACATCTGAGAATAAATAAGTATTAATGAGACAATTCTTAAAAATAATGACTCATGACTAGGTCTTGTCAATGTGAAGTCCTTGTTGTGCTGCTGACCTGAGAGCAGCTTTGCGTTATCATTTAGCGTAAAGAGACAGTTCCCAAGGGGCTCAGAGTAAAGAAGAAACAGTTCTGCAAAACATGACAAAAACATGGCATTAAACGCAACAAATCATAATGTTATATGAGCTCTTGAATTTGTTGTGTTGTAGGAAAGTCTTACTGAAAGAGGGATCCTGTTAGTTCATCAACAAGGCCACCTAAGGAAAGGTCAAACAGATATATATAATAAAACAGCAAACAAGATTACAGTACATGCACAGTAACTGTTGTCATCTGGTGCAGTAACAATACCTGGTGTGCAAACTGTGTCACACAGTATGGGACAAATGTAACATGATGAGCAGCTCTGAAAAAAAAAATTATGGTTGTTGTTAAATAAATATTGCTCCAGTATTTGCCATCTGTTGAAAGGTCAAGACAAATATGTTGTTGCCTGTGTCTGTATATGTATGCGAGTCTGAAACACACACAGAAATGTTACAATGCAGTCATTTGACAGATAATTGCCCAATACTTGGTGTGGTGGTAGCTGAGAGTCATTCACATCAAACACTCCAAGTGCTACTCATTGTGTTTGATCTTTGCCTAAAACTTCTGCATCAACTGTTGGACTCAAACTTGTTTTTTTTTTTCAAAATATTTATTAACACGCTTTCATAAAACTTGGAGAAAGTCATCAAACCATGTACGGTACATCTGCAGCTGACTAAGTTTTGGAGTTACTTTCAATAAAAATGACCATTAAAGCTAATTTACACTAGCCAACACAAAAATGACCTGCCCATTTAATTTACGAGATATTAATATTTCCTTACACATACTCTGAGTTTGGCATCCCGTGAGATCAATCGTAGGCAAAAGTCATTTTCAAAGTTTGACCAAAACAGCTCCAACTCCATCATTTTTCAAAATAAGATGACATGGTTTAAACCCATGAAAGGCAGCGGGTAATGTGTATTCCTTCAAGGAATGCTAGTCCTTTATTATTGTGATCCATTTTTCTTCCATACATTTTTCTGCATCTTTCTCATTCCACATTTTTTGTGTTATTTCAACACATTTGTGCAATTTTAGCTTTTTGGAATATTTAGCCTTTCCTGCCATTTTTTTCCCCTCATTGAAAATAAATTGAGCTAATTTTACATCCTTAAAATCTTCAGATCTGTTTATAACCATTGTTTTCCCCACATTTTGTTCCGGTTTAGATTCTTTCAGCTTCCTTGTGCAAATTTAAACTTTTTTTCAGCTAATTTCAGCTGTTTTTCCATCTGTTTTGTGTTCCTTTCAGTTTCTTTCTGTTAGCTACAACATTTTTGTGATTCGTCTACATTTTTTCAGCTAATTTCAGCTCGTTGTGCTCCTTTCAGCTTATTTATGCAAGTTTCAGTTTTTTCTGCTATTTCAGCTGCTATTTAGCTGTTTTTGAGCTTTTTCGTGTAATTCCACATTTTTTTGCACTCATTTAAACTTTTTTCAGCCTAATTCAGTAAAAATGAGCTCTCGCCACTTCCTTCTGGTGATTTAAGCTTCTTTCTGCCCTTTTAGCCACTTTTCAGCAGTTTTTTGTTGTTGCTAATTTCTTTTCTTTTTTTTCAGATCATTTCCACTTTTTGTGCTCACTTTTGCTTCTTTCAGGCTAATTAGGTAAACTTTCTTTCTACTTTCTTTAGCTAATTTAGACTTGTTCTACCTTTTCAGCTACATTCTTAGCTATTTTCTGTGTTTTCAGAAAAAATCTAGTTTTTCATGGTAATCTACTACTTTCAGACTAATTAACTTATTTCTGTTAAGGTCAGCTTATTATGCTCTTTTCAACTTATTTCTACAAGTTTCATATATATATAT
>JBBPBX010000533.1:104387-127166 GCA_038048925.1 Garcialebias charrua
TATATATATATATATATATATATATATATATATATATATATATATATATATATATATATATATATATATATATATATATATATATATATATATATATATATATATA
The DNA here is from genome assembly GCA_038048925.1 of Garcialebias charrua. Lineage (NCBI taxonomy): Eukaryota > Metazoa > Chordata > Actinopteri > Cyprinodontiformes > Rivulidae > Garcialebias > Garcialebias charrua. The sequence goes on from JBBPBX010000533.1 coordinate 104,494, forward strand.
TATAGTATATATATATATATATATATATATATATATATATATATATATATATATATATATATATATATATATATATATATATATATATATATATATATATATATATATATATATATATATATATATATATATATATATATATATATATATATATATCAGTTGTTTATTGTTGCATCTGAACAAGGTTCCTTTTACAAAATACTGTCAGAGTTTTCAAAGTGACTGAACATTAGTTCTGAATTAAGACTTGGTTTTAAACTTCAAAACAAGAAACCAGTAGGACCTGTTGGTGGGTTCTAGAAAAGTTGGGAATGTGCCTCAGTTTTAACCCAAAGGCATCATCAAGATGAACTGGAAGGTGTGGAGAGGACATCTGTGTGGAAAGGAACAGAAAAACAAAGATGTAAGGTGTGATTAGGGCTTTTTGCTGGGGAAACACCTCAAAGCATTTAGTAACTGGTAGAGATGCACCGAACCGATATCAGTATTGGTATTGGTACCGATATCGGGGGGAAAAAATTCTTGATCGGGTAACGGTGACGATATACGACGGAGCTTTAGGGCAATGCGAAGAAAAAAATATAATTACATTGCCCCAATAAGAAAACATTTAATTAAAAGCCATAAAATTACAAGAATAAAGTTGAATAAAGTCTTAATATTATGAGAATAAAGTCAAATTAGTATTTTTCAGTTACAGTGGTTTTTCCCCCCAGGAGTTGGATCCACAACGCGACCTGTCAATCAATCCAGTAGGCTGTCAGCAAATGACCCATCCGAAGATAAATGAGTTGTAATATTATCCAAACTCAGACAGGATAAAGCAGGTTTACTGCATTTTAACTGTGGTAAAATAAAGAATGTTGAGCATCTTGTTAAGTTATACTTTGGTATTGAGTTTACAATTAAGGAGATCTGTTAGCACATCAGCATCAAGGCGCAGCTCTCTGCAGGTAAGGAGCATTTAGCTTCGGATTGATCATTTGCTGACACGCCTACTGGATTGATTGACAGGTCACATTGTGGATCCGACTCTTGGAAAATAAATAAATGAGAGCTGTGAAAAATTAAGAAACTCTGAGATGGTAGGAAACCTACAGGAAGGGGGGGAAACATTTAACTTGGCTAACCATAAAGAAAAAAGCAAGCTCATTTTTATTAAAAAAAAAAAATTTTTTAAATTGAAGTCGTTGTCAAAAGTCTATTTAAAAATAATTTACATTTAAAATTGATATCTACCAATACTAAACCTCAGATATGGGTATCGGAAGTGAAAAAAGTGGATCAACACATCCCTATAGTCACAGAACAAACAAGCTCATTTACTGCAACATGCAGGTGCACGTGTTCTTTGGTTTTCTAGCTGTAGAAGTTTACCTTTTGATGCAGGTGGAGGTCGGGGAGGTTTCATTGTGCTGCTTTGTGCTAAAGTGTCCACAATCCACCTGAGTGCATTTGAACTGTACTCCATCTAAGAGAAATAAAAGAAGGTTTGATGCAAATCAAGTAACTGTTTTCCCCATACATCGTCACGAAACACAGCTCATCAGCTTTTGATCAATAGTTACAAAACCTCCTGCCTTTAACCATCAATAAAAATAAAAATAAAGAACGTCAGGATTTCAGGGCCTTAGAATGAAAACTGTCATCCATCTTTAACCAAGCTTTTAAACAAAGCTTGTTCACAGTTACCTGTTCTCCCTCTGCTGGCAACTGATAATGTTGTTTTATGTCTCCTACTCTGCTGAATTTATAATTATAATAATAATCATTTTTATTTAAAAGCGCCTTTCAAGACACCCAAGGACACTTAACAAACAAACACAGTTCAAACATTAGCATGAAATATAAAATACATAAAGAATATAAAATACAAAATAATATAAAATACATTTAGTAAAGTTAATGATAAGCTAGTCTAAAGAGATGTGTTTTCAGGGCAGTCTTGAACAGAGAAAGGGAGGTGGTGTTTCGAAGGTCTGGCGGTAGAGCGTTCCAGAGGTGAGGGGCAGAGCAGGTGAAGGCCCTGCTCCCCATGGTGGAGAGGCGGGCAGAGGGTACATGGAGATGTAGTGAAGAGGAGGATCTGAGAGAGCGTGATGGGATGGAGATTTGTAGGAGGTCAGATAGATAAGGAGGGGCAAGGTTGTGGATAGCTTTGAACGTGAGGAGTAGAATTTTGAAGATGATGCGTGATTTAACCGGGAGCCAGTGGAGCTGCTGCAGGACAGGAGTGATGTGGTTATAGTAGGAGGTTTGAGTGATGACACGCAGTGCTTTAAGTGGAAAAAAATAAGTGCCGGTACCCTCCCTAATGTCATAATAATATGCATACCTGCAAACTCAGAAGGGATGAAAAAGGTGACAAACGTTGCGCTGACCAAATAAAGGTTGAATGAATGAATGAATGAATAGTACTTCTGTGATTTTATGATTTTATTTTTCCTTTTGTAAAGCACTATGTGACTCTCATGTCTGTGAAATGTGCTATATAAATAAAACTTACTAACAGTAAAAACTATTTTTTTAAATATGCTGGTGAAGATGTTTTGCCAGAAATTTTGAATAAAGTAGATGCCATTTCCTGCATTCTGGTGTATTTTAACAAGTTGTTAAACATCTATGTTTACCTACATGTAAACATGATTCACTAACTATTTTAGAGACATCTAACAAAATAAAGTCAGGTCCTGTGGACAGATTAAAAAATTGTTTAAATTATTATTGATCATCATGAATCAGGATATTTTAGAGACACCTCATTCAACTCATTCACTCAGTTCAAACACTCTTGTCATCTGCTTAAATGACATTAAGCACTGGCTCTCTCAAAACTTCCTCCACCTAAACACAGATAAAACTGAATGCATTTTATTTTGTGCACATGATGACACCAGCAACATCCTTCCCAGTCCCAGTTTTGGTTTTCCCCTCCCCCACTTCAACCCGGTGGTCAGAAATCTTGGAGTGCAGCTTGACTCCAACTTAAAGTTTGATAAACAGATCAGTTCTGTTGTCAAGACCAGCTTCTTTCAGCTCCGACTGCTCTCCAAAGTCAAGTCATTTCTCAGCCGTGGTGATCTGGAGAAGGCCATCCATGCCTTTGTGACCTCCAGACTTGACTATTGTAATGCTTTGTATGTTGGTATTAATCAATCCTCCATCTCCCGTTTACAGCTTGTACAGAACTCTGCCGCGCGCTTTTTGACCAACACACGAAAATATGAACACATCACTCCTGTCCTGTCCTCTCTACACTGGCTCCCGGTTCAGTTCAGGATACAGTTCAAGCTGCTGCTGTTTGTTTTCAAAGCTCTGAATGGACTTGCACCTCTGTACATCTCAGAACTTTTGAAAGCCCATCAGCCCGGCAGAGCTTTACGATCTGCCAGTCAACACCTGCTGGAGGTGCCTCGCTCAAGGTACAAACAATGGGGAGACCGGTCATTTTCTGTTGCCGGCCCAAAAGCCTGGAACAGCCTCCCCCTTGAGCTGCGTGCCACCTCTGATCTGACTCTGTTCAAAACCAGACTGAAGACCCACTTGTTCAAAAAAGCTTTCAGTGTGTAACTTTTATTACTTTTGGTATTTTAGTATGTAGCATTTTTTATTTCCATTGCCTTCTTTTATTACTGTTGTTTTTTATTCTATTTTCACTGATTTATTGTTCCAGTTTATTCATCTTTTTATCCTGTTAAGCACCTTGGTCAATGCAAGGCATTGTAGGAAGGTGCTATACAAATAAAGTTTATTATTATTATTATTATTATTATTATTAACTAGTTCATATAGACATCATCCTGTTTTTAAACTCACTATGTGGCTAATATAATTAAATTTATGTGACAATTTATCACAGTGGCTTTAGGGGTGCAACTGACTTTTATTTTGTTAAATTTTATTTAGTTTTATGTGTTACACAACATGCCATTTTACTAAACAATGGTTACACTCAACTGCACATATAAAAATATTAACTTTACCCAATGAACAGGTGACATTTTAATAATCACCAACAGTGAATTTGGGAGGGGCTTTTACAGTTTTCTGATTTAGTGATAGATGTGGTTTAAAGGTGCTGTCGGCAGTTTCTGGAGAACGCTGGGACTTAGAAATATTTTCAGCAGGGAAAAGCATTCTGCTCCCTCCCCCTCAGAGCCATACATGACTGAGGGGGAGCCACAGTCCATGCTCTGCTGAACTTGAGTTCAGCTCCGCCCCCTGCTGCATGTCCGCTTGGAGCCACTTCAATATTCTGTGTTTATATGTTAATAAAATGTTCTAAACAAATAAAATAAAACCATGAAGCGCTAGTCCAGCACACCAGAAGACCAGGAAATCTTCAGAGCCTCGGGCAGCCACGTTGAACCCTACTTTAATTCGCTTGTGACAACTGCACTTCCTCATTCATTGCAGTCGGCAGAGGGAGCGGTACAGAGCGGTGAATGAAGCGATTATTTGACTTTTGAAAAAAAAAAAAAAGTCCTGATCAGGGATTAAGAAGGGGAATTTAATACATTTGTGTCACATACAAAACAGTCCTGCATCGCTTTCCAATCCTTTGAACGAGAACGTGCGCGGCACTGGGGCTGGGACAGGTGGGGGCGTGGGTTGGGGCGTGAGATGCTCTGTTGAGGACAACTGGAACGCAGCTTTATTGGCTGAATAAAAACTCTGTTTTTATTGGCTGGAAAACGGCAGGTCACTTTTTCTTTTTAGAAATGCTTATTTACCACCTGGAGGAGCAAGGGGACAATTTTTTTTTCTTCAGCAGATTTCGCGGTCGTCTCCTCCCCCTGTCTATCCTGAGGTTGTGATTGGCCAAAATGACGCGCTCCACCAAAGATGTTTTATTGTCGACAGATGCATTGCTGTTTCTTGAAATCCAGTCAGGGGGAAATGATGCATTCTAATCTGCCACGGGTCTTTCAAGTGGAGAAGACAAAAATAAGTTCCGGAACCCAAATAACTCTTAAAAAAAAGTCCCGGTACTCTCAGGGTTAAATTTTAGAAGTGGCGGAACTGGGTTCCGGTGAGTTCCGGCCCACTTAAAGCACTGATGACACGGGCAGCTGAGTTCTGGACCATCTGTAGCTTGTGGAGAGATTTGCTGGGGAGGCCATAGAGAAGGGAGTTGCCGTAATCGATACGGGAAGTCACAAGACTGTGCACCAGGATGGCTGTGGAGCGGGGTGTGAGAGAAGGACGGAGACGGTTAATATTACAGAGGTGGAAATAGGCAGACCGAGTAATATTGTTGTGTGAAGTGAAGGAGAGAGTGGGGTTGAGGATGACACCGAGACTCTTGACCTGAGGGGAGGGGGATAGCAGAGAGTTGTTAAGGGGGACGAGAAGATGTTCTGATTTTGGAATAGAGTTTTTGGTACCAACAAGAATGATTTCTGTTTTGTTGCTGTTTAGTTTAAGGAAATTGTTAGAAAACCAGTGATTTAGCTCATTGAGACAGTTGGTGAGGATGGACGTGGGGCGGCCGTGGTGTAGTGGTAATGGCAGTCGTCTCCCGATCGGAAAGTTGGCGGTTCGACTCCCGGGACCCGCACCATGTGTCGTTGTGTCCTTGGGCAAGACACTTAACCCTGAGTTGCTCCCGGTAGGACTGGAAAGCACCTTGCATGGTAGTCTGCCGCCACCGGTTTATGAATGTGTGTAGCATTCAATATATATGTGTAGCACTTTGAGATTTTCAGTAATGAAAAGTGCGTTATAAATTGAATTAATTATTATAATTATTATTATTATGGAGGGTGGGTGGGTGGAGTTTGGTTTTGATGACAAGTAGAGCTGTGTGTCAACAGCATAACAGTGGAAATGGACGCCGTATTTGCGGAAGATGTGGCCTAGAGGAAGGAGGTAAATGATGAAGAGGAGGGGTCTGAGGACAGAGCCTTGGGGGACACCCATGGAGACAGGGGAAGACTGGTAACAGAAGGATTTAAGCTGAATAAATTGAGTGCGGTCAGAGAGATAGGAGTTGAGCCAGTCTAACAGAGTACCCGAGATGCCAATGGAGGTTAGTCTGTTGAGGAGGATAGAATGACAGATGGTGTCGAAGGCAGAACTTAGATCAAGAAGAATGAGGATGGACAGAAGACCAGAGTCAGCAGCAAGAAGGAGGTCGTTAGTAATTTTTATTAGAGCTGTTTCTGTGCTATGGTAGGGGCGAAATCCAGATTGAAACTCTTCATAAATGTTGTTGTTGGACAGGTGAGACTGAAGTTGACTAGCAACAGTTTTTTCAAGAATCTTGGACATGAAGGGCAGATTGGAGATGGGACGAAGATGATTGAAGTTGGTAAAGTCAAGACCTGGTTTCTTGATGATGGGGGTGATGGCAGCAGATTTGAAGGTTGCGGGAACAATGCCAGAGGTTAGAGAGGAGTGAATGATGTTAGTGATGACAGGGAGCAGAGACGGGAGACAGGATTTGGTTTGGTTAGGTTGGTTCATTTGGTTAGTCCCGATTAGAGAAACCAGTGATAATCTTCCCGTGATGCCTCTTCCTCATTCCCACGCTATTAAAATAATCTAAGCTAACTTTCTACTACTGTAGTCATTTTTCTAATGGATGTTTGAGCATGATCTTTTAATTACCGTCTTTATGTTTAGAATATTACACACAATTTTTTTTAAATTTAATTAAAAATATATCTGCAATAGCTTTTATATTGTCAAATCAAAACATTGAAACTTCCCTAAAGTTTCAAGAAAATTTGGTGGCACATGTAAAGAGTGAAGTTGACACATTTCATATTATTGGTCCTCATCAGAGCATATATTTACCTCATTCTCCAGAGCATTAAGCCTGTCATGAAAAGCATCACATCTGTCCTCCCTGCCTCCATGGATCCCTTCCAATTTGCATACCGACCTAATCGCTCAACCGACAATGCCATCTCCTCTGCCCTCCACACAGCTCTCACACATCTGGACACGAAGGACTCTTATGTTAGAATGCTGTTCATCGACTTCAGCTCGGCATTCAACACCATCATCCCCCAACAGCTCATCCTTAAACTGGACAGTCTGGGGCTGAACACCTCAATGTGTAACTGGCTGCTAGACTTCCTGACCGGGAGACCACAGACAGTACGGGTCGGGAGTAACACATCTAGCACCATCACATTGAACACAGGGGCCCCACAAGGATGTGTGCTGAGCCCCCTTCTATTCACCCTGCTAACACACGACTGCACACCATCATACAGCTCCAACCACTTCATCAAGTTTGCGGACGACACAACAGTGGTGGGTCTCATCAGCAACAACGATGAGACGGACTACAGGAACGAGGTGAGCCGCCTGGCCTTGTGGTGCGGACACAACAATCTCACTCTCAACGTGGAGAAGACAAAGGAGATTGTTGTGGACTTCAGGAAGAGGGATGCCCAACATGCCCCTCTGACCATCAACAGCACCGCAGTGGAGAGAGTAGACAGCACCAAGTTCCTGGGAGTGCACGTCTCAGAGGACCTGTCCTGGAGCAGGAACACTGCATCACTGGCCAAGAAGGCTCACCAGCGTCTCTACTTTCTCCGCAAGCTGAAAAGGGCTGGAGCTTCAACCCCCATCATGTGCACCTTCTACAGAGGTGCCATAGAAAGTGTCCTGACCAGCTGCATCACTGTGTGGTTTGGTGCATGTACTGCATCCTGCCGCAAGAGCCTCCAGCGCATCGTGAGAGCAGCTGAGAAGATCGTCGGCACCTCCTTCCCCTCACTGCAGGACTTACACAGCAACCGCCTCACTCGGAAAGCCCTCTGCATGGCAGGTGATCCCACACACCCACTACACAGCTGCTTCAGACTGCTGCCATCAGGGAGGAGACTGAGAAGTCTCCAGGCTCGAACCAGCAGACTGAGAGACAGCTCTGTTCATCAGGCAGTCAGGATGCTAAACACTCTGCCTGCTCTGCCTCCCCTCCCATTTGAACTGCCTTAACACAAAAAACTTTCTCACACATTACCACACAACACAAAGATTTTAACACTGGACCCTGTGTCATCAAACGGGTTATTCACTAAACTCTCGGTCATGTGCTCATTCAGTTTGCACTACTTCTCATATTTGCACTAATGTTTGTATTACATTACTGCCTATAGTCATACTACTGTTTATCATTCACTGTTTACATTTATTACTACTGTTTACATTTATTACTACTGTTTACATTTACACTACTTTTATATCTACACTACTGCTGATACATATACAGTATTCTCTGACTAGCCTTATTTAAGGATGCCCAATGTGCCTTATGTGCCTTACTGCATATGCCACTTTGCCTCTATACCAACATCAACTACCTCATACATATACTGTGTACATTAACTCATATGCTGCTTTGCCACTCTTTGCAAATGTCAATGCTAGAACCTTCAGTTTATTTTATAGATATACTTTTTATACTTTTTATACTACTATGCAAAAACTCAGGACAGTATTACACTTTTATTATTTCATTTTATGCTTATGTTCATTAAATGTTTAGTGTTTTAGTGTTGGTGTAAATTTTCATACTTTTATACTACTATGCAAAAACTACTATGCAAAGACTCAGGACAGTGTTACACTTTTAGGAATTTTAAGCTTAGGTTTATTGGATGTTTTGGTGTTTTAGTGTTTGAATGGTTACTGTTGCACCGAGGGACTGAGAGAAACACAATTTCAATCCTGTGTATGTCCTGTACATATTGCAGTTCTGACAATAAAGTTGACTTTGACTTTTTTTTTGTTTAATTCAAAATATATCTGCAATAGCTTTTATATTGTCAAATCAAAACATTGAAACTTCCCTAAAGTTTCAAGAAAATTTGATGGCACATGTAAAGAGTGAAGTTGACACATTTCATATTATTGGTCCTCATCAGAGCATACATTTACCTCACTCTCCAGAGCTTTAAGCCTGTGGTCAAACTCTTTGATTTCAGACAACTGTTTCATAACACCATTTAACCTGGAAAAAAAAGGAGGATAGCAGACATTTATTCCTCTTTTTCCTCAAGAAGTTTCCAGCTGCTGTGCTACAACAATGAGAGCTCACTTGTCAGACATCCGTTTTAGTTTCTCAGAGTCGCTGCTTTTCTGGATTTTGTTTTGAGCAGTCAGGAAGTCCTCTTTCTGGATGGTTTCCCACGTCATTAATCTGTTTGCTTCTTTCCCTCTCAACTGCAAGACTAATGAAAAAGACTTATCAGTACTGATGTGCAGTTCTATTGTGTAAGCTGAACAAAACATAACAGTAGAACTGGGAACAAAAAGAACAGGGAGATGGTGAGCGTCAAGTCTATCCTGCTAGTTACTTGTAGTACTTTGGGGGGAAGCCAGTAAGCAGCCAACAAGAAGACAATCATTATATCCAGTATATCTAAAAAACCTAAGTCTGGTCCTCTGGACATAAAAAAAAAAAAAAAAAAAAGTCCTGAGGACCAGACTTAGCTTTTTTAGATTGTTCTACCTGGATTATTGAGCATGCATCAAGGTATATACAGTATAACTTTACAACTAACATTTGAAATAAACCTCTTGTCCAAATACTAACCAAAGTGGTGGACCTTTACAGAGGGAACCTTGCGGATGATCCTCTTGATAAATAAATTGATGTGAGAGAGGATGATGAATGGAGGAGCCAGTGAGGGCCGGGAGTGATACTGGACTATCAGGTTGTAGCGCTGGAACTTCCAGTAGATGTCGCTGTTAGCCTGCACTTCAGTGAAGGTGTAGCTGGTGGACACAGATCATTAATAGCTGGTGGACACAGATCATTAAATCTCAAGGACGGAGTCATTCAATATACAGGTACTGGTCATAAATTAGAATATCATGAAAAAGTTGATTTATTTCAATAATCCCATTCAAAAAGTCAAACTTGTATTCATTCATTACACACAGACTGATATACTGGACATCTGGACACGAAGGACTCCTATGTTAGAATGTTGTTCATCGACTTCAGCTCGGCATTTAACACCATCATCCCCCAACAGCTCATCCTTAAACTGGACAGTCTGGGGCTGAACACCTCAATGTGTAACTGGCTGCTAGACTTCCTGACCGGGAGACCACAGACAGTACGGATCGGGAGTAACACATCTAGCACCATCACATTGAACACAGGGGCCCCACAAGGATGTGTGCTGAGCCCCCTTCTATTCACCCTGCTAACACACGACTGCACACCATCGTACAGCTCCAACCACTTCATCAAGTTTGCGGACGACACAACAGTGGTAGGTCTCATCAGCAACAACGATGAGACGGACTACAGGAACGAGGTGAGCCGCCTGGCCTTGTGGTGCGGACACAACAATCTCACTCTCAACGTGGAGAAGACAAAGGAGATTGTTGTGGACTTCAGGAAGAGGGATGCCCAACATCCTCCTCTGACCATCAACAGCACCGCAGTGGAGAGAGTAGACAGCACCAAGTTCCTGGGAGTGCACGTCTCAAAGGACCTGTCCTGGAGCAGGAACACTGCAGCACTGGCAAAGAAGGCTCACCAGCGTCTCTACTTTCTCCGCAAGCTGAAAAGGGCTGGAGCTTCAACCCCCATCATGAGCACCTTCTACAGAGGTGCCATAGAAAGTGTCCTGACCAGCTGCATCACTGTGTGGTTTGGTGCATGTACTGCATCCTGCCGCAAGAGCCTCCAGCGCATTGTGAGAGCAGCTGAGAAGATCGTGGGCACCTCCTTGCCCTCACTGCAGGACTTACACAGCAAACGCCTCACTCGGAAAGCCCACCGCATGGCAGGTGATCCCACACACCCACTACACAGCTGCTTCAGACTGCTGCCATCAGGAAGGAGACTGAGGAGTCTCCAGGCTCGAACCAGCAGACTGAGAGACAGCTCTGTTCATCAGGCAGTCAGAATGCTAAACACTCTGCCTGCTCTGCCTCCCCTCCCATTTGAACTGCCTTAACACTAAAACTTTCTCACATATTATCACTCAACACAAAGTTTTTAACACTAGACTCTGTGTCACCAAACGGGTTTTCACTAAACTCTCGGTCATGTGCTCATACAGTTTGCACTACTTCTCATACTTGCACTAATGTCTGTATTACATCACTGCCTATAATCATAATACTGTTTACATTCTCTGTTTACATTTATTAATACTGTTTACTTTTATTACTACTGCTTACATGTAATTACTACTGTTTACATTTATTTACACTACTCTAATATCTACACCACTGCTGGTACATATACAGTGTGCTCTGAACGGTCTTATTTAGGGATGCCCAATGTGCCTTACTGCATATGCCACTTTTTGCCTCTACAACAACATCAACTACTACCTCATACATATACTGTGTACATTGACTCATACGCTGCTTTGCCACTTTGCAAATGTCAATGCTAGAAACCTTTAGTTTATTTTAGTTATACTTTTTATACTCTTTTTTTATACCACTATGCAAAAAAAAAAAAAAAAACTCAGGACAGTGTTAGTTTTACTATTTTTATGCTTATGTCTATTATTATATGTTTCAGTGTTTCAATGTTTAGATGTTTACTGTTGCACCGAGGGACTGAGAGAAACGCAATTTCGGTCCTGTGTATGTCCTGCACTGTACATATTGCAGATCTGACAATAAAGTTGACTTTGACTTTGACTTTGATACTGTCCACAAGGTTTACGAGTGCGTTTATCTGGATTTTTGGCCATTCTTCCAGAAGTGCATTTGTGAGGTCACATACTGATGTTGGACGAGAAGGCCTGGCTCTCAGTCTCTGCTCTAATTCATCCCCAATGGGTTCTATCAGGTTGAGGTCAAGACTCTGTGCAGGCCAGTCAAGTTCATCCACACCAGACTCTGCCATCCATGTCTTTATGGACCTTGCTTTGTGCACTGGTGCACAGTTATGTTTGAAGAGGAAGGGGCCAGCTCCAAACTGTTCCCACAAAGTTGGGAGCATGGAATTGTCCAAAATGTCTTGGTATACTGAAGCTGTCAGAGTTCCTTTCACTAGAAGCCTAGCCCAGCTCCTGAAAAACAACCCCACACCTTAATCCCCCCCTCCACCAAACTTTACACGTGGTACAATGCAGTCAGACAAGTACCGTTCTCCTGGAAACTGCCAAACCCAGACTCGTCCATCAGATTGCCAGATGGAGAAGGGAGATTCGTCACTCCAGAAAATGTGCCTCCACTGCTTTAGAGTCCAGTGGCAGCGTGCTTTACACCACTGCATCCAATGCTTTACACCACTGCATCCAATGCTTTACACCACTGCATCCAATGCTTTACACCACTGCATCCAATGCTTTACACCACTGCATCCAACGCTTTGCATTGCACTTGGTGATGTATGGCTTGGCTGCAGCTGCTCGACCATGGAAACCTATTCCATGAAGCTCTCTGTGCACTGTTCTTGAGCTAATTTGAAGGCCACATGAATTTTGGAGGTCTGTAGTGATTGACTCTGCAGAAAGTTGGCGACCTCTTCGCACTATGCGCTTCAGCATCCGCTGACCCCGCTCCGTCAGTTTACGTGGCCTACCACTTTGTGGCTGAGTTGCTGTCATTCCCAGACACTTCTATTTTCTTATAATACAGCTGCCAGTTGACTGTGGAATATTTAGGAGAGAGGTAATTTCACGACTGGATTTGTTGCATAGGTGGCATCCTATCAATTCCACGCTGGAATTCACTGAGCTCCCAAGAGCGACCCATTCTTTCACAAATGTTTTTGTAAAAACAGTCTGCATGCCTACATGCTTCATTTTATACACCTGTGACCACGGAAGTGATTGGAACACCTGATTCCAATAATTTGGATGGGTGAGCAAATACTTTTGGCAATCTCAGAAATTTAGAATATTACTTAAAACCAATTTAAAAAAAATGATTTTTAGAAATGTTGGCCAACTGAAAAGTATGAGCATGTACAGCATTCAATATGTAGTTGGGGGTCCTTTTGCCTTGATTACTGCAGCAAAGTGGCGTGGTATGGAGTTGATCAGTCTGTGGTACTGCTCAGGAGTTATGAGAGCCCAGGTTGCTCTGATTGTGGCCTTCAGCTCTTCTGAATTGTTGGGTCTGGTGTATCACATCTTCTTCTTCACAATACTCCATAGATTTTCTATGGGGTTAAGGTCAGGTGAGTTTACTGGCCAATTAAGGACAGGGATACCATGGTCCTGAAACCAGGTACTGGTAGCTTTGGCCCTGTGTGCAGGTGTTAAGCCCTGTTGGAAAATGAAATCTGCATCTCCATAAAGTTGGTCAGCAGCAGGAAGCATGAAGTGCTCTAAAACTTCCTGGTGGACGGCTGCAGTGACCTTGGACATCAGAAAACACAGTGGACCAACAACAGCAGATGACATGCCCCCCACCCCAAACCATCACTGACTGTGGAAACTTGACACTGGACCTCAAGCAACAGATTATGTGCCTCTCCTCTTCCTCCTGACTCTGGGACCTTGATTCCCAAAGGAAATACAAAATTTACTTTAATCAGAGAACATAACTTTGGACCACTCAGCAGCAGTCCCAGGCGAGACACTTCTGACCCTGTCTCTTGTTCAAGAGTGGCTTGACACAAGGAATGCGACAGCTGAAATCCATGTCTTGCATATGTCTGTGCGTGGTGGTTCTTGAAGCACAGACTCCAGCTGCAGTCCACTCTTTGTGATTCTCCTACACATTTTGGAATGGGTTTTGTTTCACCATCCTTTCCAGGGTGAGGTTATCCCTATTGCTTGTGCACTTTTTTCTACCATATCGTTTCCTTCCCTTCGCCTCTCTATTAATGTGCTTGGACACAGAGCTCTGTGAACAGCCAGCCTATTTAGCAATTATCTTTTGTGTCTTGCCCTCCTTGTGCAAGGTGTCAATAGCCGGCTTTTGGACAACTATCAAGTCAGCAGTCCTCCCCATGATTATATAGCCTATAGAACTAGACTGGGAGACCATTTAAAGGCCTTTGGAAGTGTTTTGAGTTAATTACCGTAGTTGATTAGTGTGGCACCAGGTGTCCTCAATATTGAACCTTTTCACAATATTTTAATTTTCTGAGATACTGAATTTGGGGTTTTCATTAGTTGTCACTTATAATTATCAACATTAAAATAAATAAACATTTGAAATATATCTGTGTAATGAATGAATATCATATACAAGTTCCACTTTTTGAATGGAATTACTTTTTTTTTCATGACATTCTAATTTTATGACCAGCACCTGTAAGTACACTGCTCTGCTGTCCCACCTACCTAAACATGGCAATAAGCAGGTTGATGAGTAGGATGTTTGTAACCAGGAGATAAATCATTAACAGAATGACCACCAGCCAGTTGTTGTTCAGAGACCTGCATGGCTCTGCACCCTCCTCAATCAATGTTCTGTTGTCTGTGCAGGTTAGATCCCACACCTTATCAACTGGAATTGAAAAAAAGAGGCTAAATTAAAGACAAGTAATAATGTTTTCAATATTTATACAAACAAGCAAATAATTCATGTCTTATTTATTTATTAACCTTTATTTAACCAGGAAAATCCCATTGAGATCACAGTTCTCGTTTGCAAAAGAGGCTTGGGCCTGAAGGCAGTCTAATGTGCATGTTTTGTACTGTGGGAGGAAACCCGAGTGCCCAGAGAAAACCCATGCATGCACGGAGAGAACATGCAAACTCCATACAGAAAGACCCCAGGTCAGACTAGGACAAACTTTATATCTTCTTGTTGTGAGGCAACAGTGCTAAGTAACCACTGATCCATTGTGCTGCCTTAATTAATGAGGTAACCTTTAAAATGTTGAACTGAATATGCTGAATGTAAAAAATAAAATAAATAAAAAACTCATACCATCAACTTCCTCCACAGGAATCTGTCCATAAATGTGTAGGTAAGGTCTGTAGAATACTCTGCGGAAAATGCGACTGAAGTTAGGGTCGTAGGAGTAAAGCAAAGCCTGATTGGCTACTCCGTACGCCATGAGCCACACTCCCAGGAAGAAGAGGAAGAAGAAAACATCCTTTACCTGAACAGAATTTAAAAAATTGTCGTCATTTTGTTGTTAAAAAAAAATTTAAATTAAAAAGAAAAGTTAGAAAAGAAAAGTCAATATTTAACATTTCTCACCATCTTGCCAACAATGATAATCTTTGGTCCCAGCTGTTTGTGAATGGCAAAAATGTGAAGGAGACGAAGTGTGAAGACCATGTAGTCCACACACAGGACATCACGTCCGAATTCATACGACACCTTGAACATCCTAAAAGCACATTTAAGGTTAAATCAAATAAACATTCAAGCAATAGTGCCTAATAATCTCCTCGAAGATATATGCATGTTATTTTTGTTACACATATATATGCTTGTAAAAACATTTTGCACAACTGTCGCTGTTAAAAAGAGATTGAATGTATTTTTTTATCTCTTTTATGCTTATATGAAAATTGCACTGTTGTTGCTGCTAAACAATTTGCTGCTGAACCATTACTGTACCCCAAACAATGACAATACAGCTTCATTTCTTGTAAAATAACCATCACTTGTGATCAATTCTTAACTGACCAACAGGTACACAGTTTCTTCAGATTTGATGCCTTGAAAGTTACAGTCAAACGTTTTGCAATAAAAAAAGTATTCCTATGAACTAGTTTTTCAAAGCCCCTCAAGTCTTTTTTTATTAAGCTGTATTACTGTGGAACATTTGGTACAATCTAATAATAATGTCCACCATAGCCATTAAAAATGTAAGTGCATCTAGTAAAATCTTGGCTTTCAAAATATATTTAGTTAAAAAATAATAACCTTCTTCAATGTTGTCTAAAAATGGTCAAAAACAACCTAAACTTTTTTTTTTTATTGTAGAGGTTTTAGGACTCTGTTGATCAATGTCAGCTCATGATAGTCTCTTCTTTGGCAAATCAGTTCTGTGCCACTCAGCGTGAAAGCGCTGTGCTCAAGGTGGACAGTTGGACACGGATGCATGCTGCTGGAGCAGCTCGTAAACACTTTTCACCTTTTCTTTGCTTAGCAGTCCCGGTCACCGGCAGGTAAACAAAACAAGCAGATTTGCATCCTGAACCTCAGATGCCAAATTTATAACTTCACTTGCTTCGATTCCGCCTCGCCTATGAAGAAAGTCTCATCCAGCGCCATTAATCCTTTATCATCACACACTGCAGATTTAGTATATTTACCAAATGCAGCATTATGCAAAGAAAAGTGGAAAAAAGAAAGAGCTACAGCAGACTGCTTGCAGAAGCAGTGCTCTGCTCTCCTGGATCAAACCAGTAGCAGCTAAAGGATGAGAAAGATGAAGAAAGGTCAGAGTCAAGTTAAGAGATAAATGGTCTGTAAAAAGATATTTCAGACCCAGATTTGATTTGACCTTTTTTTGTAACGACAACAACGACGACAACGACAACGACAACAACGACGACGACGACGACGACGACGACGACAAC
Organism: Garcialebias charrua; assembly: GCA_038048925.1. Lineage (NCBI taxonomy): Eukaryota > Metazoa > Chordata > Actinopteri > Cyprinodontiformes > Rivulidae > Garcialebias > Garcialebias charrua. The sequence continues at coordinate 120,939 of JBBPBX010000533.1, forward strand.
AACAACAGTTATCTGTAGAAAACATATCCATGAGGTAGGGTGTTGCGCTTTGACTGTGACAGGCAGTTACCGGTACATCCTGGTGGGTCCTTAATGTTGTAATACTTTGCACTGACTCATCAACAAGCAGTCTTACTCATAGTGCTGGGCGATATGGAAAAAATCACATATCACGATATGGACTTTTTTATCTTGCAATAACGATATATATCACGATATACCACAAATAATTTAGTATTTGGTTTGTGTTGTGGTTTGGTTGTGTTGGCATCGGGCGAGGGAACGGCGTTGTGACAAAGTTTGCAGATTACCGTTTTCTGCTCCGTGTCAGACTTCTTGAATCCAAAATGTACCCAAATAACAGACGTTCCCACTCTTTTTGGTAAAAGTTCTTCTTCTTGGGCTGCCTGTGCAGCCGTTTCTCCTTGTTGTGACACCGGCTTCATGCCCCTGCGTCTCCATTGCTCTCGAGTTTAACAACGTAAAGCATGTGTCGCAAACCCGCGCGTGCGTCAAACATAAAGCAGCGCCGTCATGTCGCAAAACCACAACATGAAGCTTCTTTGCAAAAGTAATTTTTTTATTCTTATTTATCACATATATAAACTGAGTTTAAGCAAAGTGACAACACCAATACATTTCATCGTAACCTACTTTATTTATTTGCATGTGTAACCGGGTGGTTTTAGTTCATTGGAAGAGTGGTTGTAAATTCCCACTCTAGTTTGGCTCCCTGAACACACCGTGTCCTGTTCCTCCACCTTCAGTGTGGTTTAGCTCATTAGTGTTACTAAGCACCAGGTGTGTAAGCCAAACATTCTTCTCCAGGGTGTTGGCTGTTTAGTCTCTTGCTGCATGTGGCTGTAGTAGGTGCTGCTGCAGTGTTCATGGAGTTGTGCAAAGCCCTGAAGCACAAGCTAAGGTAAATGTTTTTTTTCATTAGTCACTTATGGCTGGTTGGGTGCTGTCAATGCTGCTCCACATATTGTTGTGGAGTTCTGTTAAATTATTTATTTGTATTTGTTTGTGTCTTTAGGACATGTGCCAGTGGGTGGCAGATTGCCACTGCAACTAATTGAATGTGCTTGTTATTGGGATTGTGACTGATTAAGGTACATGCTTGTATTTTCTAATATTGTTTATCATGTGCAAGCACCTTACTAACTGTCATTCCTGTACAGCAGATTGCTACGGTTGCTATATTGTGCTCCCAACTCTGTGCCTCGTTTTAAACTGTATATGCTCTCATGTTACTGGCATGTAACATCCTTTGGTGTTAAGTGATTTGGAGTTGTGCTAGCCCTTTACAACTGGCATGGTAGAACCACCATAGCATAAATGCATCTAATAAAGGCTGTTTTAATATAGAAAGGAATTAATAAAATATATATTGTATACAACACTTCTGTTTTTGTCATTTGAAGCCAGGCGTACCTGCGTATTTGTAATAGGGAAGCCCTAGACTATTTACAGTCTACCAGTTGGCTTTAGAGTCACATCCTCTGAGTCACAATCCGGGCCTTCATAGCCCGTGTTACATTTACTGGCGTTGTTGGTAGGGCCTGGCTGATAAGGCAGTTTGTGTGTGTATATACAGTATATATATTTTATTTAATTATCTCTATTCTAAAGAGCATTTAGAAGTTGGGAGCATAATAGGCTAACAGTAGGCACATCGTGGGACCTAGCTGGATACCCCCCGACAGTGAAGAAGGACCCACCTCCCCGTTCCTATGGCAGAGGAACTTGAAGAACTCCGGGCTCGAGTCCAGCAGTTGGAGGCCGATAGGAGTCGTCTGCAACAGGAACGGGACGTTGCACTGGCAAATTCAACTCAACATGATGCACCAGCTGGTCCCAGTACACGTACAGCTCTGGGGAGCATGGGGACAACTGACCGCATCATCTACCTGCCAAGGGAGCGAAAGTGTCCAACCTTCAGGGGGACTCATGGTATTGGGGTTGAGGAGTGGGTAGAAGAAGTTTGTACCAGCATGCAAGTTCGGCATGTTGAACCCACAGATCAGGCTGCTTTCATTTTTGACCATCTCGAAGGTGTAGCTCGGGATGAGATTAAATATAGACCATTAGCTGAACGTGAGAATCCAGAAACTGTTTTCACCATTTTGAGAGAACTGTATGGTTGTCAACAGTCGTATGTCTCACTACAAGAGGACTTCTTTTCACGGAGACAGTTAGATGGTGAAACTTTGCAGGAATTTTCCCATTCCTTGTTTTGTTTAATGAACAGGGTTAAAGCTAATTCTCCTCATGCCATGACTAATGCAGACATTTTACTTCGTGATCAATTTATTCAAAATGTTAGCAATTCTGATCTGCGTAGGGAATTAAAGCGTTACGTTCGTGACAATCCAAGGTGTACATTGCTGGAAGTTAGGGCTGAGGCCATTACATGGGAGCGTGAGGGTGGGGTGGACAACAATAGTGTTGTGTCGTCCTCTTGTGCTGTACAACGGGCTAGTGCACCCACTCTCCAAATTGAGCCCCCCTCTAATTCTACTTCCTCACAAATTGCCACTCTGACAAAATTGGTACAAAAGCAACAGAACCAGTTGGATCAGATCACTCAATCCCTTGCAGCTATGCAGCAGCACCCTGTGGCCAGTTCTTCTGGTCTTAGTAGTGTGATTTGTCACAGGTGTCAACAACCAGGTCACATTGCTCGGTACTGTAACGCCCGTTCCCAGTTCAGGTCCCCTCGGGTCCAAGCCACCACTAGCCCTCAGTTGTCGGAAAACTAACTCCCCCTAGTGTAAGGAGCCAGACATTAGGAGGGGGTGGTTCAGGCTCAGTGGGTCCCCATGTAGATGAGGTGAAGGAGTGTTTAATGGCGCCTTGTCCCCAAGTCACTGTGAAATTATCTGGAGTTCCGGTCCAATGTGTCCTTGACACAGGTTCTATGGTTTCTACCATTTCAGAGAGCTTTTTCAGGAAATATTTTCCAGACAAGTTAAAGTCCTGTCATTGGTTAGAGCTGAGAGCTGCCAACGGTTTAAGCATTCCGTACTTGGGTTATCTTGAGCCCGACATAGAGGTGTGTGGTGTGGTAATTCCTAGAAGAGGGATCTTGGTTGTTAGAGACCCTCCAGGTCGGGTTGGTTTACCTCATATACCGGGCATAATTGGGATGAATGTCATAAAGGCCTACTATTTTCAGTTGTTTGACCAGTATGGCCCAGAGTTGTTTGAACGCCCTACAGTTTTGGGGGCTTTCAGTTCCTGGCTTCCTGCCTTCCAGTTATATCAGCAGACCAACTTGCAGAAAGGCCCTATTCAGACTAGTGTCGCAAAGCTGCGTGGTAAAAGACCTGTGGTAGTTCCTGCTGGCACTACTAAACTTGTACCTGCTACTTGTTCTGCTATGTTGGCCTTGGCAGGGGCTGTTTTGATTGAACCCTTAAATGCAAAGTTTGGCTTACCTGAGGGTTTGTTAGTGTCTCCTTCTCTCTTGCATGTTGTTCGGGGTACTGTTTATGTTCCTGTGGTGAATGTAGGGGTGTGTACGGTTACACTGAAACCCCGCTGTTCTCTTGGAGTGTTGTCTCCTATAGATGTGGTGAGCCTACCATCAGAGTTGCAGGAAGTCCCTTGTGTACAGGAGCAAATTATTGCTGCAGTCAGGTCCCATACTGCCGAGACTGGCTCAGTTAGAGAGAAGATAACCTCCCTTGATCTCTCTATGCTAGATGGAATAGAGCAGCACAAAGTGAGAGCCTTATTGCTAAAGTATGAATCTGTGTTTTCTGCTTTTGATGGTGACCTTGGTTTTACCAATTTAATTGAGCATAGCATCCCTTTGTCAGATGATGTTCCCATACGACAGCGGTATCGGCGCATCCCTCCATCTGAATATGAGGCAGTTAAGTCTCACATTAACCAGCTGCTGGCAACCCGGGTAATTCGAGAGAGCAGTAGCCCTTATGCGTCCCCAATTGTCCTAGTCAGAAAGAAGGACGGTAGTCTTCGCCTTTGTGTAGACTACAGACAACTTAATAAAAAGACCAGGAAGGATGCTTTTCCACTGCCTCGAATAGAAGAGACACTAGACTCCCTCTCGGGCGCCCGCTGGTTTACGACAATGGACCTTGCTTCTGGATATAACCAGGTTCCAGTTGCAGAGATCGATAAGCCAAAAACAGCTTTCTGCACCCCGTTTGGCCTGTTCGAGTTCAACCGTATGCCATTTGGACTATGCAATGCACCAGGGACTTTCCAGCGTTTGATGGAGAGGATATTTGGGGCCCAGCATGGTCAGTCACTTTTGTTATATCTGGATGATATTGTTGTGTTCTCTTCCAGTGTTGATGATCACTTGACACGGCTGGAAAGGGTTCTAAGTCGCCTAAAACAAGAGGGATTGAAAGTCAAGTTAGAAAAGTGTGACTTCTTCAAAAAGCAGGTGAAATATCTGGGACATCTCATCTCTGAGGAGGGCGTGGCCACGGACCCAGGAAAGGTTGCGGCAGTGTTAAACTGGCCTCACCCCACCAACATCTCAGAGTTGCGGTCGTTCCTGGGGTTTGCCAATTATTACAGGAGGTTCGTAGAAGATTTTTCTAAACTAGCTGGCCCCCTTCATCGTCTTGTTGCAGAACTTGCTGGGTCGAAGGTGTGCAGAGGACGAAGGCAACTGTTGGAAGACGTTTGGTCGGAGGACTGTGAAAGGAGCTTCCAGGAGCTCAAGGCCAAGCTTGTAAGTGCCCCCACACTTGCTTTTGCTGATTTCTCTCTGCCTTTCATTTTAGAGGTCGACGCCAGCCACAGTGGGCTAGGAGCCGTATTGTCTCAAGAGCAAGGTGGCAAAGTGAAACCAGTTGCATATGCCAGCCGCAGCTTACATGCTGCTGAGAAACATTATAGCTCCATGAAGCTCGAAATGTTAGCCATGAAGTGGGCCATGACTGAGAAGTTCAAAGAGTACCTGTGGGGCCACCGATGTATAGTATGGACAGACAATAACCCCTTGAGTTATTTGGACACAGCCAAACTGGGCGCCACGGAGCATCGGTGGATCGCTGAACTCTCAGCATTTGAGTATACAGTCCGATATCGCCCAGGCCGTGTGAACAAGAATGCGGATGCCCTCTCAAGGCAACAGACTAGTGGGGACAGAACGCAATTGGAGTACCTCCTCCCAGGAACAGTCATTCCAGAGGCAATTGGTGAGCGGTTTGTGGGGATGCAGGAAGACCCTGTCCAGTTGGTCATAACAGCTCTGCCATCTCGCAGCGGGGAAGATCTGGGGGTACTCCAAAGGGCTGACCCTGCCATCTCAGCATTTCTGGAGTTTTGGCAGCAGCAGAGAGCGCCAAGCTGTGCTGAGAAGGAGCGTCTGGGTCCAGAGGCCCGGGGACTTGTAAAACAGTGGGGTCGAATTGTCCAGAAGGAGGACCTCCTGTATCGGCGCAGCTGGAGACCAGATGGTGGAGAAGAGGTTCTCCAGTTACTTCTCCCAGAGAGCTTAAGATCAGAGGTGTTACAGGAGCTTCATCAACATCATGGCCACCAAGGGATAGAGAGGACAACTGATGTCGTGAAGCAGAGGTGTTTCTGGCCAGGGATGGACAAAGATGTAAAGGACTGGTGCCAGCAGTGTGAGAGGTGTACCCTTGCTAAAAACACCCAACCAAGAGCTCGTGCTCCTATGGGTCACCTCCTTGCTTCAAGACCAAATCAGCTGCTGGCCATTGATTTTACACTGTTGGAAACCGCCCGTGATGGAAGGGAGCTCGTGATGGTGATGACAGATGTGTTTTCAAAGTTCACCCAAGCCATCCCCACTCGTGATCAAAAAGCAGCTACGGTAGCGAAGATCCTGGTTCGTGAGTGGTTTTACCGTTTTGGAGTACCGGCTCGCATCCACTCAGACCAGGGGAGGAACTTTGAGAGTCTCTTGGTGCAACAGCTATGTGAGCTGTATGGAGTTCAGAAAAGTCGTACCACACCTTACCACCCACAGGGAAATGGACAGTGTGAACGCTTTAATCGAACTATGTTTAACCTGCTTCGTTCCCTTCCTCCAGAAGAAAAACGAAATTGGCCAGAACACCTCCCACAGCTTGTCTTCCACTATAACACCACTGCCCATCAGTCGACTGGTGAATCACCCCACTTCCTCATGTTTGGACAAGAACCTCACTTGCCAGTGGATTTCCTTCTTGGCCATCTTCCGGAGCCTACGGCATCCAGTGTGTGTGACTGGGTGGC
>JBBPBX010000534.1:0-40793 GCA_038048925.1 Garcialebias charrua
ATGGCAGAGAAAGGGAATCTTAACCTTTCATGATATGTATATCAATGACACCTTCGCCTCGTTCCAACAAATCGTCGAGAAGTTTGACATCCCTCGCCAACACTTCTTTAGGTATTTACAAGTGCGTAGCTTTATCAGCTCCACATATCCAAACTTCCCCAATCTTCCCTTGGACACACCCTTAGATATGTTTCTAATACCCCAGGTCAAATTGAAGGGAGCTATATCTTTCACCTACAACCAAATTATGGGCCTACGTCCACAAACTTTAAATTCAATCAAACTACTTTGGGAGGAGGACCTTGGACTGACCTTTTCAGAGGATCTATGGGCACAGATTTTATCATCTGTGCACGGGTCCTCTATTTGTGCTAGGCATAGCTTGATTCAATGCAAACTTATACACCGTATCTATTATACTAAGGCGCGTTTGGCCAAGTTTTATAGCAATGTCTCTCCTACATGTGATAGGTGCCAACATTCCCCAGCTAACCTAATTCATACTATCTGGTCGTGTCCTCAGCTTTATCAATATTGGTCCAAAGTCTTTACTATCCTATCGGACATCTTCGACAGGCAGTTGGAACCTGACCCCCTAACTGCCTTATTTGGAATTGCTCCTACACAGTCCACCCTTTCCACCTCCCAGAAATCCTCCCTGGCCTTTTTGACCTTTTTGGCACGAAGAGTGATTATCACAAAATGGAAATCATCCCAACCTCCCTCGTATACCCATTGGCTCCGAGACGTACTGTACTTCATTAAGCTTGAAAAAATTCGTTTTACTCTAAAAAGCTCTTCTGCTAAATTCTTAGGATTGTGGAGCCCTCTTTTAAGAACCCTTAAAAATATGGATTTCCCTAATATTCCAGACTGAATAGGTGATTTACTTGCAGCTGGTGTTTACTCTTGTTTTCTTTTTTCATTGCTGTGTAACTCCTCTTTCCTTCTCCTTCCTGTCCTGCTCTTGCTCCTTGGAATTGACTTGACTGTTCCAACGATGGGGGAACTCCCCGGCGCCTGAATCCCCCCCCCACCACCCTTTATTTTTTTATTTTTTTTATTTTATTTATTTTTATATCTTTATTTACTTATTTATTTTTAGTTTCGTGTGCGGATGTGCTCTGTTGGGTATGTTCAGGCCCTGCTATGTTAGGAATCTGTGGTACGCCAAATATGACGTCTTTGAATATACTGTTTTGTATTGAATTGTACCGTTTAAAAATCAAAATAAACTTGGGAAAAAAAAAAAAAAAGCTCCGCGGTGGCAAGGCTCCGGGGGTGGATGAGATTCGCCCGGAGTTCCTTAGGGCTCTGGATGTTGTAGGGTTGTGTTGGCTTACGCGACTCTGCAATATCGCGTGGACATCGGGGGCAGTTCCCTTGGATTGGCAGACTGGGGTGGTGGTTCCCCTATTTAAAAAGGGGGACCGTAGGGTGTGTTCCAACTATAGGGGGATCACACTCTTAAGCCTCCCTGGTAAGGTCTATTCAGGGGTTCTGGAGAGGAGGGTCCGTCGGATAGTCGAACCTCGGATTCAGGAGGAGCAGTGTGGTTTTCGTCCTGGTCGTGGAACACTGGACCAGCTCTACACCCTCAGCAGGGTCCTGGAGGGTGCGTGGGAGTTTGCCCAACCAGTTTACATGTGTTTTGTGGACTTGGAGAAGGCATTCGACCGCGTCCCTCGGGGGGTTCTGTGGGGGGTACTCCGGGAGTATGGGGTACCAGGCCCTTTGATAAGGGCTGTTAGGTCCCTGTACGACCGGTGTCAGAGCTTGGTCCGCATTGCCGGCAGTAAGTCAGGCTCGTTTCCGGTGAGAGTTGGACTCCGCCAAGGTTGCCCTTTGTCACCGATTCTGTTCATAACTTTTATGGACAGAATTTCTAGGCGCAGCCAAGGTGTTGAGAGGATCCGTTTTGGTGACCTTAGAATCGCTTCTCTGTTTTTTGCAGATGATGTGGTCCTACTGGCTTCATCAGTTCGTGATTTACAACTTTCACTGGAGCGGTTTGCAGCCGAGTGTGATGCGGCCGGGATGAGGATCAGTTCCTCCAAATCCGAGGCCATGGTCTTGAGCCGGAAAAGGGTAGCATGCCCTCTCCGGGTCGGGGAGGAGGTCCTGCCCCAAGTGGAGGAGTTTAAGTATCTCGGGATCTTGTTCACGAATGAGGGAAAACTGGAGCGTGAGATCGATAGGCGGATAGGTGCAGCGTCCGCAGTGAAGCGGGCGCTGTACCGGTCTGTCGTGGTGAAGAGAGAGCTGAGTCAAAAGGCAAAGCTCTCAATTTACCGATCGATCTACGTTCCCACCCTCATCTATGGTCATGAGCTTTGGGTTATGACCGAAAGAACAAGATCTCGGATACAAGCGGCTGAAATGAGTTTTCTCCGCAGGGTGGCTGGACTCTCCCTTAGAGATAGGGTGAGAAGCTCAGTCATCCGGGAGGGACTCGGAGTAGAGCCGCTGCTTCTCCACATCGAGAGGAGCCAGTTGAGGTGGCTCGGGCATCTGGTTAGGATGCCTCCTGGACGCCTCCCTGGTGAGGTGTTCCGGGCACGTCCCACCGGGAGGAGACCCAGAGGAAGACCCAGGACGCGCTGGAGGGACTATGTTTCTCGGCTGGCCTGGGAACGCCTTGGGATTCCCCCGGAGGAACTGCTCCAAGTGGCTGGGGAGAGGGAAGTCTGGGCCTCCCTACTTAGGCTGCTACCCCCGCGACCCGACCCCGGATAAGCGGAAGAAGATGGATGGATGGATGGATGAAGACTGAGGCCATACTGATTGGCACCCCTCACCAGGTACAAACATCTCCTATAACAACACTTTCCTTTTCTGGACAAGACATCCCCCTCTCCACCTCTGTTACTAATCTTGGAATAAAAATGGACTCCAATCTTACATTTGAAAATCACATTAAGCATCTGTTTAAAACTTGCTTCTTCCATCTTCGAAACATCTCCAGACTTCGCCCATCCCTAACTTTTTCCGATGCTGAGAAGCTCGTCCATGCTTTTGTCTCCTCCAGGCTCGACTACTGCAACTCCCTGTTTATTGGAATCCCTGGCAAAAACCTTCAGAAACTTCAATATATTCAAAACAGTGCAGCAAGGATCTTGTTGAGAGTTCGTAAATTTGAACATATTACGCCCATTCTCCATAACCTTCATTGGCTTCCTGTCGCCTACAGAATTCAGTACAAAACTGCTCTCATTACACATCAATGCTTACACGGAACTTCACCAGATTATCTGAAGGATATTCTTATTCCATACTCATCCACCCGTTCGCTGCGGTCACAGAACAGCAATCTCCTTCACATTCCGAGAACCAAATTAAGGACCATGGGAGACCGGGCTTTCAGTGTGGCTGCCCCCCGCCTGTGGAACTCTCTTCCTGACTGTCTAAGAGCCCCACAGTCTGTGGTTGACTTTAAGAGCGACTTGAAGACCTTTCTTTTCGACCAAGCATACTCTACCTCCTCATGATTCTACTTTTGATCTTAGCTGATATTGTTATTGATTTTAATTGTTTTATTATTTGTTTTATTGACATTTAATTCTGTTGCTCCTTGTAGCACTTTGAGATTTTCATTAATGAAAAGTGCGTTATAAATTGAATTCATTATTATTATTATTATTATTATTATATCGGGTTGGCCCACTGGGGTACCGTTATATTTTGTTGGATCGGCTCACCAGGTCCACCTTTCGTTTATTACTTTTTGGGGTTTTGTGGACGCGGGGAAACTGAGGGTTTGAGCTTTCTTTTTTTTCCCTCTTCACAGAGCAGCTGGAGACGGCGCAGCCAGAGCCACACCATCAGAGAGCTTAAAAATAAACACTTTTTTAACCCTCCTTTTTGTCTCGTGTCCCTTAATATGCTATGCTCCTTATGGTCGTAACAGTCACTCTTTGTGCGTCTCTTTCTAAACCCGATGTTTTCTGTGGATTTTTGGTCAGGGATGTTTATCACTAACCAGAGAGTTATTTTCTCTCTCAGAGGAGCTGATTTGATCCTGCATGTACAACCGGGAGGCCGAGGTCATCAGTGACTGCGAGCTGTGAGGGCTGATGAGCGTATTTACTGAAACTATTCTCACACACTGCCTGTGAGAGACAGTCTGCCCAAACCGGTTAAACATCTCCTCGTGTCCTCGAGTGTGGCTTCTTGCAGTAGGTAAGATGAACAGAGGATATTTTTATCCAACAGGTTTTTCCTCCTGGTTTAGGAAGCAGAAATGTGAGCGGGAAGGTGGCACCATCAACAAAAACAAACATGAGAGGAAGCAGGACGTGTTTTTATTCACGGGCGTCGCCTCCTGCTGCGAACGCAAACACCAACAGCAGGAGGAAGAGGAGCTGACTGGACTCAGCAAGAGGAAGATTAATGGAAGTGACGACCCAACAGCCTCTGCAGCAACGTTAAATGCATCTAGGAACAAACCAAAGTCCTGAAGGTGCAACCCTAACGACTGCAGCGTTGAATCACATGTGAGAGTTTACCTGTCGGTGGCTTCAGACGCTCCCTCCCCTCCTCCTTGTTCCGTAGTCAGAGCCGTGACATCCGGCATCCCGACCCGTTCCAGAAAGCACAAGTCTGGATCGGCGCGCATGGCGTTGTACCGCTCGTACCCTGACCCGGGACACAGAAACACGGTTAGACAAAATAAAACGTTTATTTCCGGTCAGCGCTGACGATACAGTTTGAAATGAAAAACACAAAACGTACAGCAGGTCACGTTTGTCCCATTCTGGACGTTTTGCACAGCGGTGGACCTCTACACAACTCCTCCATTTTGTTTCGACATGGTCAGAAACAACAGGAAATATGAACTATTTTTTAAATATATATTTTTATATATGCTTTTAAAGCCACATCAAGTCTAAACACAGCGCTCAGTGTTCTTGAGTGAAACGTGCTGATGTTTTGAATAAAAACCTCATTGAGTCTGTTAGAGCTCTGGGCATGTGACGGAATGACTCTCAGCTACTACCACAACACATTTAGCTCAGTATCTGTTAAATGGACTGGGTCAAAACCTTCTGTCATGGCAGCAGGCGATAAGACGCCAACTCCTCATCGGTGAGGAGGATTTATCAGCTGGTGACAATACAGGAAGTACTTCAATGTCCCCCGTCACCGAGGAGGTTCATTAATGAAGCAGCAGATTCATCTGCAGCCGCCTCCATCGTTTCAGGAAACTAGAGACAAAATAGAGACAAAATAACGTTTCCTCAAACGACAAGCCCGGCAGATTCACATATATGGTGGTAGCCATCTTGGATTTGACTTGGCAACCCAAATTTCAATGGTGACTTTTCTGATGCAGACGCACACCAACGTGGAAGTCGGCGTGTTGCTCATTTTCCAAGTTTTCATGCTCAGAAGATGGACGGACCGTAAGACCCCTCTTCGCTCCACGACGAGGGACCAGTCTAAACCAGCCGATGATAATTTAACGTTCAAAGCAAAAGTCAGAACTTCAGAACAATGGAGGCCGGTCGATGGGATATAAATACATACAGGTGGACTTCCTGTTTGGAGCTCACGATTCTTTGAAGTGCTCTGCTGCACATCAGAACAGCCCATCTGATGAGATGTTTACACCAAAACAAGATAAAGGTTGTCTTTGGTTCAGAGTTTATCAGTGTAGAGACTTCACAAACCAGAAATCAGCTTTCAAGCAAAGAACAAGTGATTTTTTTTTTTTATAAATCTGATTTATACACTATACACGATCAAACCTCTGTAAGATCCCATGCGGAGTCCCACAAGGCTCAATACTTGGACAAAAGTTGTTTATTTTGTATGTAAATTATTTAGTGAAGGTTTCTGGACTTCTAAAATGTGTTATTTTTGCTGATGATACCACTTTTTTAATTTTGATAGTGATTTGAAACAAATATCTGAGTTGTTAAAAAATGGAGTTTGTTAAATTACAAACTTGGTTTAAATTAAACAAGCTATCATTAAACCTAGAGAAAACAAATTATATGTTATTTAGTAATAAAAAGAAAACTATGGATTTTTGTTTTAAGCAGAGGAGGTGAAGTTTTTGGGTGTGGTTATTGATGACAAACTGTCGTGGAAACAGCATATTAATTCAGTTAAAATTAAGATATCTAGATCTACTGCAGTACTGTATAAAGTAAAGGATTTGTTGAATGATAAAGCTCTGTATCTGTTATTATAATAAAAAATTTTGTTCCACATTTAATTTATTGTGTTGAAGTTTGGGGAAAGGCATGTAAAACTATAACAAAGCCTATTTTTATTTTTACAAAAAAGAGCTGTGAGATTTATTACAAGAAAGCCCTACTGTCATCCATCAAATATATTATTTAACACACTCAAATTACTGAAGTTTTATGATTTGGTGGACTATAATATTTTATTAGTAATGTACAGTACCGTATACAGCTCATAATAACGCACTGCCTTCAAACGTTCAAATGCTTTTTGTTAAGAGAAGGAGCTGTTATAGTCTTAAGGGAACTAAGATTTTTTGTAAAACCTCAGTACAGAACTACCGGTAGTCTAAAGGGACAGTCTGTTTCAATACAGGGAGTTGATTTATGGAACGATTTGGAAATTATATTAAAAATGCAAAATCAGTGCTTGTGTTTAAAAAAAAGATCAAATCTAAATTGTTAACAAAATATTAAAATTTTCAGTTAAAATGAATATTATACTATAAATCTTAAGATAAGTGATGAAATGCTCTTTTTGTTCGATTACTCATTGACGAGTATTGTTTAAATTGATTGTTTGAATTGATTTTGTTTTGGAAAAAAGGGGCAGATAAAATAAGATTTCTTCTTCTTTCTGCCACCTTTCATTTTATGTTTTTTTTTCTTTTTCATATTACATGTACATGTAAAATGGTGTTTTTATACAGAATGTAAAATGAATAAAAAATAAATAAATAAAAATAAATAAATAAACTTAAAAGTCATGTTAGGAAAAATAACTCCATCAGGTGCTGCCTGTGAGTGCGGTAAAGTCACCGTGTTTGTGGATCCCGATGAGGAGAGACTTGTCAGCCTCGGCGTCCCACCACGTCACAGGAATCTCGATGTAGTCGATGTCCGGCAGCACCACGTCCAGTTTACTGTGTTCGGACAAAGAGGCCGTCAGGGACCAGTTCAGAACATCAAAAGCCCAAACGACACTTCAATACGAAACCTGCGCTGCGTCAGTTTCACTTTACACCAAACATACAAATTATTCAACACACGCGTCTCTTTTCATGACGTGGTCGACACATGTTGGCGTCAGACTGATGGGTCGTCTGCTGCATACCTGGCAGGTACTCCCTCCTGAGCCTGAGTGGCTATGTCCCCCAGAACCTCCACCTTCAGGTAGTACAACATCCGCACCCTCAGCAGGACCCTGTGGTGAGAAAACGCACGACAGGAGCACGTTTTAACAGCTTTCTTCTAGAAGTGTCGGCTTCTAATACAGTGAACGTTTATGAAGCAGCAATACATTTTTCTTCTGGACGTTCTTTGGTGAGATTCTCGTTCCGCAGTTTTCATCTATTTCATCAAATCATAAATCAAAACCTTCGGCTCTTTCAGGACAGTACTGCTGTGACTTTTGGTATTGGTGCAACTTTCGCTTTTTGAAATATTTAGCCTTTTCTGACATTTTGTTCTCATAGAAAATTAATTTAGCTCATTTTACATCCTTCAAATCTTTAGATATGTTTACAACCTTTTACTGCTCCTTTTACATTTTGTTCTGCTTCAGCTTCTTTCAGCTTCCTGCTGCACATTTAAACTTTCTTCAGCTACTTTCAGCTGTTTTTTGCTAGTTTCAGATTATTTCTGCTAAATACAACACTGGGGGTGTTGTAAAACTGTCTGTTTTTTCTAACTTGTTTCTGCTCCTTTCAGTTAGTTTCTGCAAGTTTCAGCATTTTCTACCATTTCAGCTACTATTTAGCTGTTTTTAATGCTCATTTAAGCTTTTTCAGCTAATTCCACATTTTTGCACTCATTTAAACTTTTTTCAGCCTAATTCAGCTAAAATATGCTTTCTCCGCCACCTTCTGGTAATTTTAGCTTCTTTTTGCCTTTTTAGCTACTTTTAAGCATTTTTTGTGTGTGTGTGTGTGTGTGTGTGTGTGTGTGTGTGTGTGTGTGTGTGTGTGTGTGTGTATTTCCACTTTTTCAGATAATTTCCACTTTTTGTGCTCATTTCTGCTTCTTTGAGCCTACCGGTAATTGGACAAACGTCTGTTCTTTCTGCATTCTGCTAATTTAGGCTCGTTCTACCTTTTCAGCTAACTTTTTAGCAAATTTTAACCGTTTTCAAATAGATTCAAGTTTTTCATAGCAATCTCTGCTACTTATAGCCTAATTAATTTCTTTCTGCTATTTCAGCTCGTTATGAAGTCCAGTCATGTTAGTTTCAACTATTTCAGCTATTTATCTGGGGGGGGGGGGGGTGTTGGCAAATTTGAGCTTTTTCAGTTAATTCCACATTTTTTAGCTAATTTCAGCTCTTTCACTTCCTTCTGGTAGCTTACGCTTCTTTCTACCTTTCAGTCAATTTTCAGCCATTTTTTACCAATTTCAGTTTTAGCTAATTTCCTAATTATTGTGCTCATTTCTGTTTATTTAATCTCAATTCAGAAAATGTGTGTTCTTTCTGTTTCCTTCTGATAATTTAGGCTTGATCTTCTATTTCAGCTGTTTTTCAGCAAGTTTTTCTGCACTTTCGCAGGAAATGTAGTTTCTCTAGTTAACTACAAGTTTAGGATTTCCCAGGTGCTTCGAATGCATCAAAACTCCCGGCCTGAAAAGCCTGGCAGACGCACTGCAGCAGCTCCGTTCCTATCGTCGATTCATTCGATAAGAAGCGTTCGGTAAGAAGCGTTCGGTAGGAAGCCGTTTTTTTTTTCCCACCACTCGCTCTCGTGCAAGACGGACGCCTTCCTTCCTTCTCCCGTCCTCCTCCTGTTTGTTTTGCTCTCCGTCTTATGTAACGGAGCTTCTATTTACACATCTTCCGAAACGTAAACTACTGTCATGGATCTGGTCAGCTGGACTTTCAACACAATCAATAACATTTTCAACAAAGCGACAGGGTCCTGGAGAGCCCTCGTGCCCTGATGAGACGCATGTGGCAGGACACGTCATGGATCTGATGAGTCTTTCTGTATTGTCTCAGGAGGACGCTGAAGATAATGGAATCATGATGGCAGGGTTTCTGCTTTTTGGCACCGGTGGATACCGGTGTTATCGGCTATTAAAGAAGACGGCAGCAGCAGTTTCGGCCATGGCAAAGCTGCCGACCATGCGTTTGGTTTGTGGTTCGTTCACTCAAAACCAGCTGATTTACGAGCTAAACCATAAGATGGAAGTGTGAGAATCGTAGGCCACCTGCGGCTTCTGGGACTCGCCAGCATGTTGGTGACGACCTTGGAGGGAGCTAATAAGCACGGACCAGTGGAATGCCCACTAATCTGGCCATTTTGGATTAAAAGTACCAGCAGAACTCAAGGCTGACGAGAAATAACAGTCCGATAAAAAAAAAAAAAAAACTGTGGCTCATCTGAATCTGATTCCTCTGTTCGACCTTGAAGCAGGTCGACTTATCAAATTTCTCCTGGGTTATGTGTAAACTAGGAAAGCTCTGTCTATCGTAGCCCTCCCCCCCCCACCCTCGAGAACTTCTGTGAATGCTTATCACATGGGCAAATCTCACCGTCTTGTCATCAAATACATATGTAATGTTTCTATAAATGTGCTGCTGGTAGAGTTGTTGTCTTAAATCATGTCCTGATAAGGACAAGGTGTGAAAAGATCTGTGTTGTAATACCACTATCCTCTCCTCATGGCCTTTCCCCCTCTTCTATCTAAAGAATAAGGAGCATCAGCAACGTGCACTCCGCCCAGTTTCTGGACGACTGTACATACGAACATAATCTCACTGTATTTCGGTGCAATGATAATATTCTGATTCTGAATGGTTGCGTTTGTCGTGCAGCTCATAAACGATCAAAACTAAACAGGATCAGAAAGAAAACAACTCGTGAATCATCCGTACGCTCTGTAAAAACATGTTAAGTGACATTAGACGACAGAGCTCTAAAACGACAGTGATGTGGGTGATTGTGAGCGGACAGAGCTGCCACACTGACTTGTTGCAGTGCTGCTTGAGGTGCTTCTTGTAGCTCTCGTCCTGCAGAACCACCTCGGGGTTGCAGTGGACCAGCCAGTCTGCTTTCTTCACATCGGGAACATTCAGCTGATTCTTCAGCTTCTTCCCTTTCCTGCCCCGAGGAACTGGAGCAGACAAACCTGCCAACACAGAAAACCAGAGTTCACGTTTGTGGACTTACAGCAGCGGAGCAGCAGAATAAATCCTGAATAAAATGCTTTTCAGAAGACGAGGAGGCGAAACACCAACCGGAGTGGTTGAGCAGCGCCTGGTCCTGACCGTCTGTAGAGGGCGCGATCAGATCCCAGATGAAGCACTTGATCTTATCGTCACCTTTGTAGTGTTTCAGGCAGTAAACCAGCAGAGCCCTGCACAAACATTTGGTCAAATAATTCACTTTGTTGTTGAAATAAATCAAGTCTGTTTATTTATAAAGCACCAAGTCGCAGCAGAAGTCGTCTCAGGGCGCTGAACAGAAACATTCACGAATAAAAAGTCCGTTAATAATGTTATTCACACGACTACTATACGGTTTTATTTTGAATAAAAACATTCAGCTCATCCAGGAGAAGCGGGCTCAGCGTTTTGGTTTTTGTAACTTTAAACAACCTTATCTTTAAAAAGCTAAAGGTTCCATTTCTACCTTCTCATGCTACTATAAGCTTTTAGTTACTGTTCTGCTGCTTGTAGCTTTTAGCCAACCTTTGCTACTTTTAGCTTCTGGATAACCATTTTATACTTGTAGCTTTAAGTTAGCCGTTAGCTATTTGTTACTTTTAGCATCAATTAGCATGTCAAACTTTTAGATTTTAGCTAACCTTTTGTTCATTAAGATTTTAGCTAGCCTTTTGCTAGTTTTTTTCCCTCCAAGTTGCACTTCGATACTTAAGCTGGTCTTTTTCTACATTGAGGATGTGGCCAGCCTTTTGCTGCTTTTAAATTTAGCCCACTTTTTGTGCTTTTACCTTTTGTTTTGCTACTTTTAGCCTTTTGTTAAGTTAACTTTGGCTACTTTTATGTAGCCCTCTGATAGTTTGATGTTTTAGCTTGCATTTTGCTACTTTCAGCTTTTAGCCGTTTTGCTGATTTTGGATTTTAGCTAGTATTTGAGGTCATATAGCTAGTGTTTTGTTTCTTTTAGCCGTTAGTTCGTGATCTACGCCTTCCAGCGTTAACCGCACAGCTCTAGCTTTAGTAAATTCAGTAATCTTCATTACCGGGGTATTTTCTAAGAAAAAGTAATTTCTCTTGTTTACTTAGTTTTTGTTGACAAACGTCCTCCACAGTGTTGTTCAAGTGGTCAGTCCTACCTGCAGATCGCCTCCATGTCCCGCTCCGTCAGGTGCCATTTGAACCGACCGTGGTTTTGAATGTCCTTCCACCGACCCCAACTGGAACCAGACATTTAAACATGATTTGTTTCATCTTAAACAAGGAGCCATGAGACCAGACTGCTGCACTGTGGGCCGCAAGAGTGGGCACAGCTCACCCTTTGGCTTCTATAAATGTTGGATTTAATAATTTAAAAAAATATAATCTGATTTTCAAGACCAGATACAGAAAAAGAGGCTAGAGTTCTGGTGACAACCTGCCTTTCATGGTTGTGGTGATAAGTGCCCCTGTCTGTTAGCAAAATATCTCATGAACCACTGGGTGGACTTCCTTGAAACTAGAGGTGTAGAAGTGATTAAAGTTATGGAGTCAATCTGATCAAAGATGGCTACCACATTTATTGAACCTCAGCAAACACAAGAAGAGTTTAATGTTTTGTGTTTTCCAGATACTGGGCTAACTGGTTCTGTTTCAGTCCATTCACGTGGTTCAACACATGAACCAGAGGACACGCCTAAAAACACCTGATCACTTCTAAAGCCAATCACATGATGACGACAGGTGACAGGCCACACCTGCACTACACCTTGTCCTCCTTATCTATCTGACCTCCTACAAATCTCCATCCCATCACGCTCTCTCAGATCCTCCTCTTCACTACATCTCCATGTACCCTCTGCCCGCCTCTCCACCATGGGGAGCAGGGCCTTCACCTGCTCTGCCCCTCACCTCTGGAACGCTCTACCACCAGACCTTCGAAACACCACCTCCCTTTCTCTGTTCAAGACTGCCCTGAAAACACATCTCTTTAGACTAGCTTATCATTAACTTTACTAAATGTATTTTTATTATCTTGCATTTTATATCCTTTATGTATTTTATATTTCAATTTGTCGCTGATAATGTTTGATCTGTATTACACTGTATTGGTTTGTTAAGTGTCCTTGGGTGTCCTGAAAGGCGCTTTTAAATGAAATGATTATTATTATTATAATCACCACCATTCAGTTCTTATGCTCCTCCTCGCTAAGATCACCTCCTCGCTAAGATCACCTCCTCGCTAAGATCACCTCCTCGCTAAGATCCCCTCCTCGCTAAGATCACCTCCTCGCTAAGATCACCTCATCGCTAAGATCACCTCCTCGCTAAGATCACCTCCTCGCTAAGATCACCTCATCGCTAAGATCACCTCCTCGCTAAGACCACCTCCTTGCTAAGACCACCTCCTCGCTAAGACCACCTCCTCGCTAAGATAACCTCATCGCTAAGACCACCTCCTCGCTAAGATCCACTCCTCGCTATGATCACCTCCTCGCTAAGATCACCTCCTCACTAAGATCCCCTCCTCGCTAAGATCACCTCCTCGCTAAGATCATCTCCTCGCTAAGATCATCTCCTCGCTAAGACCACCTCCTCGCTAAGACCACCTCCTCGCTAAGACCACCTCCTCGCTAAGATCACCTCCTCGCTAAGATCACCTCCTCGCTAAGATCCCCTCCTCGCTAAGATCACCTCCTCGCTAAGATCACCTCCTCG
The DNA here is from genome assembly GCA_038048925.1 of Garcialebias charrua. NCBI lineage: Eukaryota > Metazoa > Chordata > Actinopteri > Cyprinodontiformes > Rivulidae > Garcialebias > Garcialebias charrua. The sequence continues at coordinate 13,042 of JBBPBX010000534.1, forward strand.
CTAAGATCACCTCCTCGCTAAGATCACCTCCTCGCTAAGATCACCTCCTCGCTAAGATCACCTCCTCGCTAAGATCACCTCCTCGCTAAGATCACCTCCTCGCCAAGATCACCTCCTCGCTAAGATCCCCTCCTCGCTAAGATCACCTCCTCGCTAAGATCCCCTCCTCGCTAAAATCACCTCCTCGCTAAGATCACCTCCTCGCTAAGATCACCTCCTCGCTAAGATCACCTCCTCGCTAAGATCACCTCCTCGCCAAGATCACCTCCTCGCCAAGATCACCTCCTCGCTAAGATCACCTCCTCGCTAAGATCACCTCCTCGCTAAGATCCCCTCCTCGCTACGATCACCTCCTCGCCAAGATCACCTCCTCGCTAAGATCACCTACTCGCTAAGATCACCTCCTCGCTAAGATCATCTCCTCGCTATGATCATCTCCTCGCTAAGATCACCTCCTCGCTATGATCACCTCCTCGCTATGATCACCTCCTCGCTAAGATCACCACCTCGCTAAGATCACCTCCTCGCTAAGCTCACCACCTCGCTAAGATCACCTCCTGGATAACATCACCTCCTCGCTAAGATCACCTCCTCGCTAAGATCACCTCCTCGCTAAGATCACCTCCTCGCTAAGATCACCTCCTCGCTAAGATCATCTCCTCACTAAGATCATCTCCTCACTAAGATCACCTCCTCGCTAAGACCACCTCCTCGCTAAGACCACCTACTCGCTAAGATCACCTCCTCGCTAAGATCACCTCCTCGCTAAGATCACCTCCTCGTTAAGATCACCTCCTCGCTAAGATCACCTCCTCGCTAAGATCACCTCCTCGCTAAGATCACCTCCTCGCTAAGATCACCTCCTCGCTAAGATCACCTCCTCGCTAAGATCACCTCCTCGCTAAGATCACCTCCTCGCTAAGATCACCTCCTCGCTTAAGATCACCTCCTCGCTAAGATCACCTCCTCGCTAAGATCACCTCCTCGCTAAGATCACCTCCTCGCTAAGATCACCTCCTCACTAAGACCACCTCCTCGCTAAGATCACCTCCTCACTAAGATCACCTCCTCGCTAAGATCACCTCCTCGCTAAGATCCCCTCCTCGCTAAGATCACCTCCTCACTAAGATCACCTCCTCAAGTCATGTGAAGAAGCTGCGGGTCAGCTCTGTGGATGCTCAGATTTAACTGGTTTTGCTGGTGTTGGTCTCTGGTGCCGGCCCACAAAGAACTGGTTTTGAGTTGTACTTTTTTCTCTGGTTTTTGTGGCTCAGGATGAACAAGAAGCTAAAATGAGCGAAGGAAACGTTGCGGCTTGGCTCGTCTTCAGACGTGCATCTGACTTTCAGCTGCTCAGTTGGAAAATAAAAATCTACAGAAATTCAGCAACCTCCACTCGTGATCTGAGCTCCATGAGCAAGATGCAGACGTAACAGGTCATGTGTCTGTCAGAGCTCTGAGCTCAGGTGTCGTCCAGGAGCCCCCTGATTCTCCTCTAAAACGAGGAGTCCGGATACTCCTCTAAAACGAGGAGTCCCGATACTCCTCTTAAACGAGGAGCCCCGATACTCCTCTTAAACGAGGAGCCCCGATACTCCTCTTAAACGAGGAGCCCCGATACTCCTCGTAAACGAGGAGCCCCGATACTCCTCGTAAACGAGGAGCCCCGATACTCCTCGTAAACGAGGAGCCCCGATACTCCTCGTAAACGAGGAGCCCCGATACTCCTCGTAAACGAGGAGCCCCGATACTCCTCGTAAACGAGGAGCCCCGATACTCCTCGTAAACGAGGAGCCCCGATACTCCTCGTAAACGAGGAGCCCCGATACTCCTCGTAAACGAGGAGCCCCGATACTCCTCGTAAACGAGGAGCCCCGATACTCCTCGTAAACGAGGAGCCCCGATACTCCTCGTAAACGAGGAGCCCCGATACTCCTCTTAAACGAGGAGCCCCGATACTCCTCTTAAACGAGGAGCCCCGATACTCCTCTTAAACGAGGAGCCCCGATACTCCTCGTAAACGAGGAGCCCGATACTCCTCGTAAACGAGGAGCCCGATACTCCTCGTAAACGAGGAGTCCCGATACTCCTCGTAAACGAGGAGTCCCGATACTCCTCTTAAACGAAGAGGAGTCCCGATACTCCTCTTAAACGAAGAGGAGTCCCGATACTCCTCTTAAACGAAGAGGAGTCCTGATACTCCTCTTAAACGAAGAGGAGTCCTGATACTCCTCTTAAACGAAGAGGAGTCCTGATACTCCTCTTAAACGAGGAGTCCTGATACTCCTCTTAAACGAGGAGTCCTGATACTCCTCTTAAACGAGGAGTCCTGATACTCCTCTTAAACGAGGAGTCCTGATACTCCTCTTAAACGAGGAGTCCTGATACTCCTCTTAAACGAAGAGGAGTCCTGATACTCCTCTTAAACGAAGAGGAGTCCTGATACTCCTCTTAAACGAAGAGGAGTCCTGATACTCCTCTTAAACGAGGAGTCCTGATACTCCTCTTAAACGAGGAGTCCTGATACTCCTCTTAAACGAGGAGTCCTGATACTCCTCTTAAACGAGGAGTCCTGATACTCCTCTTAAACGAGGAGTCCTGATACTCCTCTTAAACGAGGAGTCCTGATACTCCTCTTAAACAAGGAGTCCTGATACTCCTCTTAAACGAGGAGTCCTGATACTCCTCTTAAACGAGGAGTCCTGATACTCCTCTTAAACGAGGAGTCCTGATACTCCTCTTAAACGAGGAGTCCTGATACTCCTCTTAAACGAAGAGGAGTCCTGATACTCCTCTTAAACGAAGAGGAGTCCTGATACTCCTCTTAAACGAAGAGGAGTCCTGATACTCCTCTTAAACGAGGAGTCCTGATACTCCTCTTAAACGAAGAGGAGTCCTGATACTCCTCTTAAACGAAGAGGAGTCCTGATACTCCTCTTAAACGAAGAGTCCTGATACTCCTCTTAAACGAAGAGGAGTCCTGATACTCCTCTTAAACGAGGAGTCCTGATACTCCTCTTAAAAGAGGAGTCCTGATACTCCTCTTAAACGAGGAGTCCTGATACTCCTCTTAAACGAAGAGGAGTCCTGATACTCCTCTTAAACGAAGAGGAGTCCTGATACTCCTCTTAAACGAAGAGTCCTGATACTCCTCTTAAACGAAGAGGAGTCCTGATACTCCTCTTAAACGAGGAGTCCTGATACTCCTCTTAAAAGAGGAGTCCTGATACTCCTCTTAAACAAGGAGTCCTGATACTCCTCTTAAACAGAGGAGTCCTGATACTCCTCTTAAACAAGGAGTCCTGATACTCCTCTTAAACAAGGAGTCCTGATACTCCTCTTAAACAAGGAGTCCTGATACTCCTCTTAAACAAGGAGTCCTGATACTCCTCTTAAACAAGGAGTCCTGATACTCCTCTTAAACAAGGAGTCCTGATACTCCTCTTAAACAAGGAGTCCTGATACTCCTCTTAAACAAGGAGTCCTGATACTCCTCTTAAACAAGGAGTCCTGATACTCCTCTTAAACAAGGAGTCCTGATACTCCTCTTAAACGAGGAGTCCTGATACTCCTCTTAAACAAGGAGTCCTGATACTCCTCTTAAACAAGGAGTCCTGATACTCCTCTTAAACAAGGAGTCCTGATACTCCTCTTAAACAAGGAGTCCTGATACTCCTCTTAAACAAGGAGTCCTGATACTCCTCTTAAACAAGGAGTCCTGATACTCCTCTTAAACAAGGAGTCCTGATACTCCTCTTAAACAAGGAGTCCTGATACTCCTCTTAAACAAGGAGTCCTGATACTCCTCTTAAACAAGGAGTCCTGATACTCCTCTTAAACAAGGAGTCCTGATACTCCTCTTAAACAAGGAGTCCTGATACTCCTCTTAAACAAGGAGTCCTGATACTCCTCTTAAACAAGGAGTCCTGATACTCCTCTTAAACAAGGAGTCCTGATACTCCTCTTAAACGAGGAGTCCTGATACTCCTCTTAAACAAGGAGTCCTGATACTCCTCTTAAACAAGGAGTCCTGATACTCCTCTTAAACAAGGAGTCCTGATACTCCTCTTAAACAAGGAGTCCTGATACTCCTCTTAAACAAGGAGTCCTGATACTCCTCTTAAACAAGGAGTCCTGATACTCCTCTTAAACAAGGAGTCCTGATACTCCTCTTAAACAAGGAGTCCTGATACTCCTCTTAAACAAGGAGTCCTGATACTCCTCTTAAACAAGGAGTCCTGATACTCCTCTTAAACAAGGAGTCCTGATACTCCTCTTAAACGAGGAGTCCTGATACTTCTCTTAAACAAGGAGTCCTGATACTCCTCTTAAACAAGGAGTCCTGATACTCCTCTTAAACAAGGAGTCCTGATACTCCTCTTAAACGAGGAGTCCTGATACTCCTCTTAAACAAGGAGTCCTGATACTCCTCTTAAACAAGGAGTCCTGATACTCCTCTTAAACAAGGAGTCCTGATACTCCTCTTAAACAAGGAGTCCTGATACTCCTCTTAAACAAGGAGTCCTGATACTCCTCTTAAACAAGGAGTCCTGATACTCCTCTTAAACAAGGAGTCCTGATACTCCTCTTAAACAAGGAGTCCTGATACTCCTCTTAAACGAGGAGTCCTGATACTCCTCTTAAACAAGGAGTCCTGATACTCCTCTTAAACAAGGAGTCCTGATACTCCTCTTAAACAAGGAGTCCTGATACTCCTCTTAAACAAGGAGTCCTGATACTCCTCTTAAACAAGGAGTCCTGATACTCCTCTTAAACGAAGGAGTCCTGATACTCCTCTTAAACGAAGGAGTCCTGATACTCCTCTTAAACGAAGAGGAGTCCTGATACTCCTCTTAAACGAAGGGAGTCCTGATACTCCTCTTAAACGAAGAGGAGTCCTGATACTCCTCTTAAACGAGGAGTCCTGATACTCCTCTTAAACGAAGAGGAGTCCTGATACTCCTCTTAAACGAAGAGGAGTCCTGATACTCCTCTTAAACGAAGAGTCCTGATACTCCTCTTAAACGAAGAGGAGTCCTGATACTCCTCTTAAACGAGGAGTCCTGATACTCCTCTTAAAAGAGGAGTCCTGATACTCCTCTTAAACAGAGGAGTCCTGATACTCCTCTTAAACGAAGAGGAGTCCTGATACTCCTCTTAAACGAAGAGGAGTCCTGATACTCCTCTTAAACAAGGAGTCCTGATACTCCTCTTAAACAAGGAGTCCTGATACTCCTCTTAAACAAGGAGTCCTGATACTCCTCTTAAACAAGGAGTCCTGATACTCCTCTTAAACAAGGAGTCCTGATACTCCTCTTAAACAAGGAGTCCTGATACTCCTCTTAAACAAGGAGTCCTGATACTCCTCTTAAACAAGGAGTCCTGATACTCCTCTTAAACAAGGAGTCCTGATACTCCTCTTAAACAAGGAGTCCTGATACTCCTCTTAAACAAGGAGTCCTGATACTCCTCTTAAACAAGGAGTCCTGATACTCCTCTTAAACAAGGAGTCCTGATACTCCTCTTAAACAAGGAGTCCTGATACTCCTCTTAAACAAGGAGTCCTGATACTCCTCTTAAACAAGGAGTCCTGATACTCCTCTTAAACAAGGAGTCCTGATACTCCTCTTAAACAAGGAGTCCTGATACTCCTCTTAAACAAGGAGTCCTGATACTCCTCTTAAACAAGGAGTCCTGATACTCCTCTTAAACAAGGAGTCCTGATACTCCTCTTAAACAAGGAGTCCTGATACTTCTCTTAAACAAGGAGTCCTGATACTCCTCTTAAACAAGGAGTCCTGATACTCCTCTTAAACAAGGAGTCCTGATACTCCTCTTAAACGAGGAGTCCTGATACTCCTCTTAAACAAGGAGTCCTGATACTCCTCTTAAACAAGGAGTCCTGATACTCCTCTTAAACAAGGAGTCCTGATACTCCTCTTAAACAAGGAGTCCTGATACTCCTCTTAAACAAGGAGTCCTGATACTCCTCTTAAACAAGGAGTCCTGATACTCCTCTTAAACAAGGAGTCCTGATACTCCTCTTAAACAAGGAGTCCTGATACTCCTCTTAAACAAGGAGTCCTGATACTCCTCTTAAACAAGGAGTCCTGATACTCCTCTTAAACAAGGAGTCCTGATACTCCTCTTAAACGAGGAGTCCTGATACTTCTCTTAAACAAGGAGTCCTGATACTCCTCTTAAACAAGGAGTCCTGATACTCCTCTTAAACAAGGAGTCCTGATACTCCTCTTAAACAAGGAGTCCTGATACTCCTCTTAAACAAGGAGTCCTGATACTCCTCTTAAACAAGGAGTCCTGATACTCCTCTTAAACAAGGAGTCCTGATACTCCTCTTAAACAAGGAGTCCTGATACTCCTCTTAAACAAGGAGTCCTGATACTCCTCTTAAACAAGGAGTCCTGATACTCCTCTTAAACAAGGAGTCCTGATACTCCTCTTAAACAAGGAGTCCTGATACTCCTCTTAAACGAGGAGTCCTGATACTCCTCTTAAACAAGGAGTCCTGATACTCCTCTTAAACAAGGAGTCCTGATACTCCTCTTAAACAAGGAGTCCTGATACTCCTCTTAAACAAGGAGTCCTGATACTCCTCTTAAACAAGGAGTCCTGATACTCCTCTTAAACAAGGAGTCCTGATACTCCTCTTAAACAAGGAGTCCTGATACTCCTCTTAAACAAGGAGTCCTGATACTCCTCTTAAACAAGGAGTCCTGATACTCCTCTTAAACAAGGAGTCCTGATACTCCTCTTAAACAAGGAGTCCTGATACTCCTCTTAAACAAGGAGTCCTGATACTCCTCTTAAACAAGGAGTCCTGATACTCCTCTTAAACAAGGAGTCCTGATACTCCTCTTAAACAAGGAGTCCTGATACTCCTCTTAAACAAGGAGTCCTGATACTCCTCTTAAACGAGGAGTCCTGATACTTCTCTTAAACAAGGAGTCCTGATACTCCTCTTAAACAAGGAGTCCTGATACTCCTCTTAAACAAGGAGTCCTGATACTCCTCTTAAACGAGGAGTCCTGATACTCCTCTTAAACAAGGAGTCCTGATACTCCTCTTAAACAAGGAGTCCTGATACTCCTCTTAAACAAGGAGTCCTGATACTCCTCTTAAACAAGGAGTCCTGATACTCCTCTTAAACAAGGAGTCCTGATACTCCTCTTAAACAAGGAGTCCTGATACTCCTCTTAAACAAGGAGTCCTGATACTCCTCTTAAACAAGGAGTCCTGATACTCCTCTTAAACAAGGAGTCCTGATACTCCTCTTAAACGAGGAGTCCTGATACTCCTCTTAAACAAGGAGTCCTGATACTCCTCTTAAACAAGGAGTCCTGATACTCCTCTTAAACAAGGAGTCCTGATACTCCTCTTAAACAAGGAGTCCTGATACTCCTCTTAAACAAGGAGTCCTGATACTCCTCTTAAACAAGGAGTCCTGATACTCCTCTTAAACAAGGAGTCCTGATACTCCTCTTAAACAAGGAGTCCTGATACTCCTCTTAAACAAGGAGTCCTGATACTCCTCTTAAACAAGGAGTCCTGATACTCCTCTTAAACAAGGAGTCCTGATACTCCTCTTAAACAAGGAGTCCTGATACTCCTCTTAAACAAGGAGTCCTGATACTTCTCTTAAACAAGGAGTCCTGATACTCCTCTTAAACGAGGAGTCCTGATACTCCTCTTAAACAAGGAGTCCTGATACTCCTCTTAAACAAGGAGTCCTGATACTCCTCTTAAACGAGGAGCTCCCTGAAAAAGTCATCTTTAATGTCTGTTCCACGTAAAATAAAATAAAAGTAAAAAAAATATATTGGTGTGAAGAGGGTGGCTGTGAGGTGAGAAGGGAGGCCATCTATAAAGGAAAAAAAAAAGTCTGTTCCACGTTACCTGATGATGCGTAACGTAGTTGTAAATCAGTTTTGTTGGTTATGCATCAGAGGAACTCACAAAACGAGAGTAAAAAGTTTCTTCTCTGCTAGTTTCTGCAAACAGACTCTTTCAGACTGGATTCAAAACTCTTCGTTCTCCACAGCCTACACAACCTCTACAAACATGGATGGATCACAGAGAATTTGGGAAGCCTTCAGTGTGAAGACAATCACAACACTGCTACACTCTTAGTACTTGACAAATACAGGTAGTCCCCGACTTACGAGCGAGTTCCTTACCTACGGGCCGTTCGTAAGTCGAAAATTCGTAAGTAGGATCACCAAAAAAATAAACTTTTATTTTTATAAATGAATACATGCACAGTACTGTACAGTCACCAAGCACTTAGTCTATCATAACACAGTTTTTAAAGATGAAGGAGTGAGTTGAATTGTCTACCTTTCACATAAAGTGAAAGTAGCTCCCTTTATGTGAATGGAGCCTGCTAGAGAGGAGGGAGACAATTCAACTCACTCCATCTTTAAAAACTGTGTTAGGATAGGCTAAGTGCTTGGTGACTGTACAGTACTGTACATTTATCTATTTATTAAAAAATATATATATATATATATATTTATTATATATATATATTGTTTTATTTTTTGTTTTGTTTTTTAGAAATGGATAAATGTACAGTACTGTACAGTCACCAAGCACTGAGCCTATCCTAACACAGTTAAGGAGTGAGTTGAATTGTCTCCCTCCTCCCCAGAAGGCTCCATTCACATAAAGGGAGCTAGGGCTGAACGATTTTGGAAAATAATCTACCGATAATTGCAATTTTTTTCTATAAATTGCAATTGCGTTTTAAAACGCGATTATTTTTTAATATCTTCTCAAGTATTTTTCCACAAACAGAAGCAATAAATTAATCTGTTTTATAATAAACAATGTCAGATTTACTTAAAGCAGAGATTACAATAAAGCAAACAAATCTATGCCTTTTCTTTTTACCATTTCTATTTTTTCTTGTTTCATAAATATACTAGTAAACATGTTAAGTGAACTTCCTAACTACTGTCTGAACTTCACATGACAGTTATTAAATAAATATTAAAAATTAGATATTAAAAAATTACTGTTTGAAGTTCAAACAATTGGGTCAGTGATCTCTGTCGGCTGATACTTTGCTTACTTGAAGTTGAAGCACTGGTTGTTGTCATTCTAGACATGCAACCATCGTAAATGTCTTTGTGGTGTTTTTTTTAAGTGTTGATAAAGATTTGTGTCACATGACCAGTCAAATTGCAGCCTTCGCGATTAGAAAATCTCATTTTATCATATTGCGATATTATTGCAAATGCAATTAATTGTTCAACCCTAAAGGGAGCTACTTTCACTTTCACTTTATGTGAAAGGGAGACAATTCAACTCACTCCATCTTTAAAAATGGTGTTAGGATAGGCTAAAATGTTTTATTTTTTTAATGAAATGCATACTCGTAAGTCCGGAACCTCATATGTCGATGTGCTCGTAAGTCGGGGACTACCTGTACTGGTTTCTGGCTATTTTCTGCGTACCCAAGACAGGATGTCTGGATGTCGAGGTGTGACGGGGTCATAGTCTGGATTTAAGGCCAGCATGGCCACTTCTGCTACAAACCATGAAGCCCTAATGTGTAACATGGAACCTGCAAAAGCCGCCCACAGTCTGGTAGAGTTCTTACACAGTAGCAAGACTGTCCTCCAGGTAAACCTTCTCAAACCATTTTAAGGTCCTACCCAAAGATTAGAAGATTCTTTTCAACGCGGAAACACTCAGCGCGGAGGTACCGCCTGCTGCGTTCGCCCAGGCGACGGGTCCTGCAGGGTCTCTCCTCAGAGTCACTTTCCAGCTCCGAGAACTCCATCAGCTCGTCGTCCTCGAAGGAGTTGTAGTGACGGGTCTGTTTCCTGACCCGGGGCGTGTCGATCACCAGGGACTCCTGAGCCAAAGAGAGCCGAGAAGTTCAGACAAAAAGAAACACAGACACTTTTTAGAGAAGGAAAAACGGACGAAAGTAGAAACGTAGACCGTTTTAGAGATTCAGAGCACAAAGTCACGAAGGAGAAACAAGTCCATGCCTTTTGAGTCTAACCCAGGGGTCTGCAACCTTTACAATCAAAAGAGCCATTTTACGCCTTTGTTCACTAAATTAAAAGTGTTCAGAGCCGCAACATGCTACAGCTGTGGTTATCAAGTGGTGGCCCATGGGCCACTTAAGGTTTGTTGGAAGGGGCTTTTGTGGCCACTAGGGGTGGCATTATAAAATAAAACAACTAATAATTTCTATTTTCACAATTAAAGACAAATGAAAAAGAAAAAAAAGATTATTTTCAAGAGAGGGTTTTTTGATTAATAAAAACTACAAACTATATAAATCTAGGCAAGAAAGTTCATGCGCAATAATCCAGGTACCAATTCTCAGTTGGGTCATCTGGACAGTTTAAACGTTGTCCAGATGACCCGACTGAGAATTATTGGATATAAAAATCTAGGCATTTTTTTGTAATTGTGGAAAAAGGAATTAAGTGTAGAAATAAAGCATAAAGTTAAAGTTGTACTCCTTGTACTTGTTCCAATATCCACATATTTTCAAATGAAACGATGTGAAAACTGCTAAAACTAGTAGTTTTTTGTTGTTTGTATAACGACCAATTCAGTTTTGGTCAAAGCTTGAAAGAGCCGCTGCAGAGGGACCAAAGAGCCGCATGTGAATCCAGAGCCGCAGGTTGCAGACCCCTGGTCTAACCCCTCTGCTCCACCAAGTCTTTTTGTTTCTACAGTTTTTCCCTAACAGCATAACATCCATCTTTAGTCTCTTTTACTTCTTTATCCTTTTATTCCGTATTTCATCTTCACCTTCTCTGATCTGGAGTCAATCTCCACTTCAGCGATCTTGGCCCATTTCTGCCAGAAGTTTGGGTCGTCCAGTGAAATGTCCGTTCTGTTGCCGGACGAGACGAAGCTGGCCTGAACAAAGACGACAGAGAATTTTAAAAAAGCAAAGTCGGTTGTGTTTTCAGCCGAGGCGTTGAAGACGTTTAAGGGTTCTCGCCTTTGCGAACGTGGAGCCCTTCCCCTCAGACTGGATGGTGATGGTCTGAGTGCGTCTCTGAAGTATCTGGTCGATGTCTTCCTCGCAGAACTTGGAGCCCTCGTCTTCTTCGTCCATCAGAGCTCCGTACGCTCCCTTCTTCAACAAATCCTCCAATTCTAGTTTGGAGAGCTGCTGCACCTTCAGCACGGGAATAAAAAATAATTAAATCTTATATTTCAGGTGGAATTCTTTGAAAGGGTGGTGGCGTAGACATGCTGAAGGTTCTCACCCCGTTGAGACTTCCTTTGCGGTTGATGTCCTGAAGGACGGCTTTGTCCAACCCGAGCTTCAGACTAGCCTTGTCGAACATTTCCCTCTCGTACGAGTTCCTGGTGATCAGCCTGTAGACTTTCACCGCCTTGCTCTGACCGATCCGATGGCAGCGAGCCTGCGCCTGCAGCGGGACGCACACAGAGCATTGTCTGGGCAAGCCAACCTCGTTTGCTTGTTAGCAAAATATCTCAAACCACTGGTTTTTAATGAAACTCTTGGAAAGTGTCTACATTTAAAACTATTGACTTTTGGAGCCAGTCCGATTAAGCTCCACAGATAAACACAAACATGTCAGAGTGAGTTTGTAGAGGCGTTCAGGTGTGAAAATAACATTTTAATTAAACAGTTCAAGACAGAAACCCAGCCGAGTCAAACCAGAACCCGTCACCCGTTAGTGTCGACTCAGAACCATCAGACGATGTTCTGGTCTTGGTTCTGCCCACCTGCAGGTCATTCTGGGGGTTCCAGTCCGAGTCGAAGATGATGCAGGTGTCGGCGGCCGTCAGGTTGATCCCCAGTCCTCCGGCTCTGGTGCACAGCAGGAACACGAAGCGGTCCGAGTCCGGCTTACAGAAGCGGTCGATGGCCGCCTGCCGCAGGTTCCCTCGCACGCGTCCGTCGATGCGTTCGTACGTGTAGCTAAAAAAACAGTTTGAAGGTTTCTGCAACAAGCGTTTACTCGAAACGTTTCCAGCTTGTGCTGCTCTGACTGAAGCCGCTCACCGTCGCTGTATGAGGTAGTCCTCCAGGATGTCCAGGCAGCGGACCATCTGGGAGAAGACCAGAACCTTGTGCCCCCCAGCCAGAAGTTTGGGCAGCAGCTTGTCGATCAGAACCAGCTTACCAGCTGCCTGGATCATGGCCTGCAGCTGGAAGTCAGCTGCGTCCGGACTGTGGCTCTTCCTGAAGCTTTCCAGGATCTTCTCCTCGGCTCCTGAGCGAACACACAAAACACGGGTACCGCACACGGCACACAACACCCCCGCCGACAAACTATTACACAATCTGAAGAAACTGATTTGTGACCTTGACCTGATGAAAACATTACGTGACACGCTGTCTAGATACAAATTCCTACTAAGGCCCTGTACACACGTAGCCGGATATCAGTAAAACCGAACAGTTTATCATGCGGTGTGGCCTTTCATCCACACGTGAACTCCGGTTGATGTAACGATAAACGAATAATAAAGAAACTCTGACCAAAGTGGAGATTTGAGAATTCTCCGCGTTCCGAGTCTGTGTGTGGACTTTCAGAACCGGAGGTATCTGCTCCAGCTGGAGCGGCGCTGACGTCACATACTGCTCGGAGAAAAAAGCGCAAAAAATGTCAACATAACTGCTCTGACATGATTCCCAGTCGACATTTTCCTGCGTTTTATTAACTTTGTACTCCAACACGGTATTTAATAGTAGTTCAACCTCACGGTCTGTCCACACAAATGAAAAGAAAGAAAGAAATAATAACAGGAAGTTGTCGTTGCTTTGAAGAGTTGTGACTGCACTACACTGCCACCTATGGGTTCAGCATATTCATTACAACGCTCTGTGGTGAAAAAAACAGGGAAATGTAGACGAAAATTTTAAATATCTGAACATGTACCGTATTTTCCGGTGTATAGGTCGCACCTTTTTATGGTTTTTTCAAGGCCTGCGACCTATACACAGGTGCGACCTATATATGGCTTGTTATCACTTTCGGCAAAACTAATTTTTAAATCCAGCTCATTTCACAATTACGTTCATTTATTAAGGAAAAGTTCAGCTCAGACACATATTTGCTAGGGGTGTAACGGTACGCTAAAATCACATTTCGGTTCGGTTCAACTACAAGGAGAGCTCGGTTCAGTTTTTTTTCGGGTTTTTTCGGTACAAATTTAAAAAAAAATTTTTTTACAAAATAAAGACTTACAAAATGTTTATTTTGAAAATGTGCCAAAAATATGTTTGTATTGTATTGTAATAAATAAAAGTGACCCATTTGGATGACCAACAACACCACCAGCCTGATCAAGAAAGCTCATCAGAGACTCTACTTCCTCAGACGACTGAGACGAGCTGGTCTGAGCAGCCCAGTTCTCACCTCGTTCTACAGGTGTGCAGTGGAGAGCGTCCTGTGCTCCAGCATCAACGTGTGGCATGGAGGCTGCACAGTTGCAGAGAGGAAAGCTCTACAGAGAGTGGTGAAGGCTGCACAGAAGTCTGTTGGAGTCAGTCTCCCCACCATCACAGACATTTACACCTCCAGATGCAGGAAAAGAGCCACCTGCATCATGAAAGACCTCACTCACCCAGCACACTCACTCTTTGCCCCACTCCCCTCAGGACGGAGGTTGAGGAGCATCAAATGTAGAACCACTAGACTGAGGAACAGCTTCTACCCTGAGGCTGTTAGACTCATGAATGAATAAATAAAAATAAAATAAAAATAAACACTGCAAAATATCACATCATGCTGATGCTGATCTGTTTTTCTTGTTGCTGTGTTCATCTGTGACCATCTGCTCATACAGACTCATGTTCGTGCTGCTGTTTATAATGATGTTTTTCCACTATATTAGGGCTTAGTGTATTACTAGTTGATGTTTTTCTTAGTTAATTCTAGATGTTATTACTGTTTTTCTCTTGCATTTGTTGTTGGATGTAACTGGGACCCCGTGTACATAATCTCGTTTTCATCACATGTACCACATGCGGTGCAAATGACAATAAAGACTCTCTGACTCTGATTTTAAATAAACAGCACTCTACAATAAATAAACTATACTAACAATAATAAAAATCTTAATAAATACAATAACAGTCAGAACAATAAGCAGCAACAGACTGTTTACAATCTAACTAATCAAGTTTTTGTTCAGTAGCAGCAGTGTGGCTGTATTTGTCCTCATTACTGTACTCACAACTTCTTCTTGGTGGGACAGGTGGGACTGTGGGAACAGTTCAGAGTTCAGTTCAGTCATCACTTAGCTGCAGGTGGATTTACCTCTGTCACAGACTGGAAATAAAAAACAAAAGAGATTTAAAAAAAACAAGTTAATAAGATTATGATTAAAAAAAAGATTATTTAGATAATAATAAAACAATACCTCTTGAACAATTGAATCTCTCACTCTTCATCATCATGGCAGGCAGGGCTTTAATCTGGTCCAGGGCTTGTTGTTGACAACATCAGTTAGTTTTTTCATAAAGAGCTGAACTTTTTGAAGTGTTGACGTGATGAATGTCTCATAGCGACGCTCAGTAACTTTAAACCCTGCGCATATAACAACGTTCAGACAGATTCAGAGATTTAAAAACTCATACAGCTTGTGTTATTGCTCTGGACCGCTCTGATTACCTGATGAAGGAGTTTTAATGCAGCTCTTCGTTCACGTTCGGATGAAGTAGTTTTAATACAGCTGCTGTTCACGTTCAGATGACAGTTTCCAGCGCGTTCACGTGACGTGTTGCTGCTGCGTCACTCAAGCAGCTGCTGCAGTCTTCATGAAGCAAAGTCCACACAAGCTGCGCGTGCGCTCATCTTTTGAAGAAAGCTATAACGTTCAAAAACAGGAGACCGCACGAGATGCTAACGGCTAAATGCTGCGCGTGCCACGCGAAAATAGGTCCGTGCTGAAACGCGCCCAGGAAATTTTGTTCCGCGGTGCATATATTCCCCTGTTAAGAACGTTTAATGAGTGAAAAAATAACCGAAACGGTACGCAGGTGGACCGAACCGAACGTGGTGTACCGGAACGGTTCGGTAAACCCATTACAACCGTTACATGCCTAATATTTGCTATAATTTTTATCAAACAAATAATTGTTTTTAAGTGTTAATCTTCTTAAAAGCCTTGCTGTGCGCTCCTGTGGCAGACATTTGCAGCAGAGCTAAACGTAGGTGCGACCTATACACCGGTGCGACCTATCTAGGGATTTTTCCAATCTATTGGTGATAATTGGATGGTGCGACCTATACACCGGTGCGACCTATACACCAGAAAATACGGTATGTACGGAGATGTTTTTTTTGCGCAGATATTCGTTTTTCAAACACCAGGCTACGTGTGTACAGGGCCTCAATGTGAGTCAAATTATCTTGAGCCGATTAGAAGTTGTGACTTATGTAATATTACTTGTGGAGTCCCCCAGGGCTCCATAATTGGACCAAAGCCATTTATTCTATATGTCAATAAGTTGGTTGAGGTGTCAGAACTTTTCAAATGTATACTTTTTGCTGATGATACGTTTTTTTTTGTTCGGGAAATAATATGGATCAGATTTTTGAGTTTGTTAAGACAGAATTTGTAAAAATACATAATTGGTTTAAGATTAATAAATTATCACTGAACTTAGATAAAACAAAGTACATGATATTTAGTGGAAAAGGGGAAACTGTAGATTTTCCACTCATGATTGATGGGGTTGAGATTTGTCTTGTGAGTGAAATGAAGTTCTTGGGTGTTATTATTGACAATAAACTGACGTGGAAACCTCATATAAATTCTGTCAGGACAAAGATAGCCAAAGCAATTGGTGTATTATATAGAATAATTGGCCCTCATGCACAAAAATGTTCGTATTTTTATCCTAAATTCCTCCTACTTTTGTTCGTACGAAGCGTTCGTACGAAAATGCCACGTCAGATTCAACAAAGTCTTCTATCGTCAGGAAATGTGTGTATATGAGCTGTGTAAATAATGATGAATCCCACCTGTTCTATTCACCTGCTCGTGCACGCGAGAGGTTATTTACATAATTCCCACCCCTCAAAACACCATATAAGGATATAGTTTCCTGCCACCGCGAGCAGGAAGTGTCCATTCATTCCGGCTTTTATGCGTCAGAAAACACACAAACGCGTTTGGCGAATTAAAATTGACTCGCCTTTGATCATAGTGTCAGCCCCGGATCTGAGCGCAGACCCACACAGAATACAGATGACATCAGTGAGCGCCCACAGTCAACAGGCAGTTTATATTAAAAATGACATGAAACAACTGTATAAGCTGGTTTCGCTTTTTTCTCCCCTGTCTCTGCAGCGGCGCTGTGTATGTGTGTGTGTGTGTGTGTGTGTGTGTGTGTGTGTGTGTGTGTGTGTGTGTGTGTGCCGACAGTGGCACGGGGTGGCACGACAGTGGCGCGTGGCGTGGTGGCGCGGGGGGGCGCGTTGCGTGGCACACGGTGGTCGACATGAGTGGCGCGGGGGGCCACGCGCGGGTGGCGCAAGGTGGTGGACGTGGGGGGGGTGTTGAAGCCGCTTTAATTAAACCAATATGTGTGGTTGCATTTAATTGTTTTTAAACTCAAAATATTTTCTAAATAACGAAATATAAAGTTATTAGTGGAGAAAAGGCCGTCTGGATGACAGCAGACTGACGCTCCTAAAATATACGACAGGTCTGGACCACACGTAAATTTTGTTCGTATCTGAAAAAAATCCTAGGATACGAAAACATTGTTGGATGCCACAAATGATCCTAAATCACTCGTACGCACAGTATAAGAACAAATCTGTGCGTACGAACGGTTCGTGCATGAGGGCCATTCTTCTTTTCACTGCTATGCCGACGACACACAGCTTTACATCAGGACTGGAGCATCATCATCATCCCTATCTCCGTCTTCACTCACTGTTCTCTCTACCTGCCTGGAGGAAATAAAGGCATGGATGAATCAGAACTTTCTTCAATTAAACTGCTCGAAGACTGAGGCCATATTGATTGGCACCCCTCACCAGATACAAACATCAACTTTAACAACAATCTCCTTCTCTGGTCAAGACATCCCCCTCTCCACCTCTGTTACAAATCTTGGAATAAAAATGGACTCTCATCTTACATTTGAAAATCACATTAAGCATCTGTTTAAAACCTGCTTCTTCCATCTTCGAAACATCTCCAGACTTCGCCCATCTCTAACTTTTTCTGATGCTGAGAAACTCGTCCATGCTTTTGTCTCCTCCAGGCTCGACTACTGCAACTCCCTGTTTATTGGAATCCCTGGCAAAAACCTTCAGAAACTTCAATATATTCAAAACAGTGCAGCAAGGATTTTATTGAGAGCTCGTAAATTTGAACATATTACACCCATTCTCCATAACCTCCATTGGCTTCCTGTCACCTACAGAATTCAGTACAAAACTGCTCTCATTACACATCAATGCTTGCACGGAACTTCACCTGACTATCTAAAGGACATTCTTGCACCATATTCATCCACCCGGTCTCTACGATCACAGAACAGTAATTTCCTTCATATTCCTCGGACCAAATTGAGGACCATGGGAGACCGAGCATTCTGTGTGGCTGCCCCCCGCCTGTGGAACTCCCTCCCTGACGACCTGAGAGCTCCACAGTCACTGGTTGACTTTAAAAGCAGCATAAAGACTTTTCTTTTTAAGCAAGCCTATTCTGCCTCCACATGATTTTATCTTTGATCTTACCTGATATCATTATTGATTTTACTTGATTTTATCACTTGTTTTATTTTATTTATTTTTTAAGCAAGCCTAATCTGCATCCACATGATTTTATCTTTGATCTTAGTCGATATTATTATTGATTTTATTTGATTTTATCACTTGTTTTATTTTGATCTTTGCTTTGTTACACTTTGTAGCACTTTGAGATTTTTATTAATGAAAAGTGCATTATAAATTGAATTCATTATTATTATTATTATTATTATTATTATTATTATTATTATTATTATTATTAATAAGGAATCTGTTAAATGATAAAGCTCTGTACTTATTATACAATACAATTATTGTCCCACACATAATCTACTGTATTGATATTTGGGGTAAAGCTTGTAAATCCTTCACGGAACCTGTCTTTGTACTTCAGAAGAGAGCTGTAAGAATAATGACCAGAAAGCATTATTGTCACCCTTCAAGTACGTTATTTCATAAATTGAAATTGTTGAAGTTCCATGACTTGGTGGATTACAATATCCTGTCGATTATGTATAGAGCTCATAATAATGAACTACCAGTGAATATACAAATGTTCTTTTTCAAGCGTATGAGTTGTTATACAGTAATCTTAAAGATCCACTGACGTGATTTTTCTACTATTCATCAAATTGCTCAAAATATATATATTTTATCATTTAAATATGTTAGTTTTTGCAAACAAAATGATAAATCACTTTAATTTTGCTTTAAAAGTGATTTTGAACTTCAAGCCGTGTTTAATCATGGGAAATCCGTTTACACCTGAACGCACCATCTGTGACGTAATGTCCAGAGTGAGAGGCAGAGGGCTCCAGTCTCTTCAATAGCGGACATTTTAAAACTTGACTAATTTATCAATCTAGGTGAAGATTTGAGCTATTTGTCTTCATTTTGGGAAGCAGAAAATAGTTTGGGTGATGGAACAAGAAACAACAGGATCTAATTTAGGTCTGATGCTGTATCAGACTGACCTTCATGTGGAGCTGCGCACACCGTGACAAGCTCAGAGCTCTGCCTCAACTCTGGACATTACATCACAGATGGTGCGTTCGGGTGTAAACGGATTTCCCACGATTAAACACAGCTTGAAGTTCAAAATCACTTTTAAAGCAAAATTAAAGTGATTTATCATTTTGTTTGCAAAAACTAACATATTTAAATGATAAAATATATATATTTTGAGCAATTTGATGAATAGTAGAAAAATCACGTCAGTGGATCTTTAAAGGAATATAGATTTTTGTGAAACCAAGATATAGAACTAGTGTTATGGAGAGTTAGGACTGTATGATATTTATGAGGAGATTAGCTGGAGCACTTCATCCATACAGACACTCCGATCAGAGAGCGAGTCCGGACACAGCAAGATAGTTTTTTCTTGGAGTTTAATTAACTATCCAGTTGGTTTACAGCATGAAGTTTCCCTTTGTGAGCCGTCTATTCTTCATAACTGATAGTAACTGGTATTAACTGTCCCTTTTTCTGTCTGTCTGGTATCTTTGTCACAAACGCAGACAGGCATCAACGATAAACACCAACGGCTATAAAAACCAACGGCTTTTGCTCAGCTCTATTATATCCCCAAGGACCCCTTAGCTGTCTAACAAGATGCCTGACGTAAAAATACGAATTAGCTGTCTAACAAGATGCCTGAACAAAACAATGCAGAAATACTAGGAACAGACTTGTGCATCTTCGCTTTAAAATAAATTTTAGATCTATACAACAGACACCAGACCTCCATTTTTATGTGTTTTATTGATGCCTCAAAGGCTTTTGATTATGTAAATCATGAAAAGCTGTTTTACAAGTTGTATAAGAGGGGTGTCCTCAAATGTTTGCTGAGGATTCTCGTTTTTTTGGTATGCTAATCAACAAATGTATGTTAAATGGGGAAACTCTGTATCGGACCCCTTCGGTGTCTCAAATGGTGTGAGACAGGGTAGCATCCTGTCTCCCTTTTTGTTCAATGTTTACATGGATGACCTGTCAAAGCTTTTAAATGACTGTGGAACAGGTTGTAGGGTGGGAAATAAGGTCATCAACCATCTTATGTATGCCGATGATTTAGTAATCTTCTGTCCCTATTCTGCTGGCTTACAAGAACTGCTGCAGGTGTGCTCTGACTATGGAAGTGACTTTGATATAAAATATAATGCGAAGAAAAGCAGCATCATGATTGTGCGGAGCAGAGAAGACTCCAAGTTGATGTTCCCTGACTTCTTTCTGTCGGGCAACAGGCTGGATGTCAGTGATGAATATAAATATTTGGGGCACTATTTGACTGCAGACCTGTCAGATGATAGAGACATTTACAGACAATGTCGTATGCTCTATGGTCAAGCTAACACGTTGATCCGTAGGTTTGGAATGTGCTCAACATCTGTTAAGATCCAACTCTTTGTACACCGCTCACCTGTGGAGAAGTTATAAAAAGAGCAGTATGTATAGACTAACTGTGGCATATAATGATGGCCTTCGGATGATGCTGAGGGTACCTCGATGGAGCAGTGCGAGCAAAATGTTTGCAGATGCAGGTGTGCCTACCTGCCAAGCGGTGCTGTGTAACCTCATGTATAGATGCATGTGCAGATTGTCTGAATCTAAAAACTGTATCTTTACTACACTGACCAACCCTGGACTAAGCTCTGTGAGATATTTTTCTATTTTAAGGACTCATTGGCGGATGAGCCTCTATAGGTAAGCTTTTTAATCTTTTATTTTTATTTTATTTCTTTATAGGAAAGCTTTTTAATCTTCTTTAATCTTTTAATGTTTTATTCTTTTTATATACATATATGGATCTTATATTGTATCTGAAATAAAGAAACTACTACTACTACTACTACTACTACTACTACTACTACTACTACTACTACTACTACTACTAGGGAATTTATAACAACTAATTTAAGGGGTTGGTCAACCTCAATCAAAGGAATTGATCTTTGGAATAATCTGGAAACTGGTATCAAAAATGCTAAATCAATGACCATTTTTAAAAATATGATCAAAACAAATTTCTTGCAAAAATATATATGATAACAATATTGTGTAATAGATTTCTTCTTTGAAATTCTCTTTCTTGGAACTATATGAGCTGTTTTCTTTTCTTCAATACATAGTTCCCATGTGACGTCACATCTGTGTGTTGTCCTTTTTGACCCTCCCACAGGTAGGCTAAGAAGCAGTTGGAGCGCGTTCTACTGGATGTCCATTTTTCACGTTGTTTTTTTTGTTGTTAATTTCTAATTAATTGCAATGGTTACTTCGTGTTGTGTCAGTGGGTGTTCCAGTCGGGTAGACGTTTGGGCAACGCGCAGGTTTCACTTAATCAAAAAAAAAGTAAACGTGAAGGATTTATTTCATCGGAGAAACTCACAACCGCCCCATCTCTGCTTGGATCTGCTCAGAAGACATCGTGCTTTTGGCCGGTAAACAAAATATTCTACATAAATCATTTTGTGAAACAATGTTAGAGTACAACTGTCTGTGTGTTAGAGCTGTGTTTTTTATTTATTTTTTATTTAGCGACAGCATGCTGTGGCTAGCTTAGCATCTCGCTAACGCGGCCTCCTCACGGTCCACCGGGACCGGCGGGGAGACCGTCCCAGTGGGAGAAGGAGGACGGGAGCCAAGTCGTGCGGGCGACGCGTCGGTCCCATGGGACGTGCCCCCGCGGCCGCGACGGATCCACGCCGTCCGACCTCTCGAGGGACCCTCCGCTCCAGATGCTAACAACATGCTAACTTCCAACACGGTAACACTCAAAGTGCTGGTTCTGGTCTGTGTTCAGCCTGGACTGTTTGTGCTGGCTGTGTGTTATTTTAGTTAAACCTTTTTTTAGCTGGTTAGATCTGATTGAGACAGTTTACACATCTTTTTTGGATTTAAAGCTGTGAAGCTCTGCGCTGTGAAGCCGGTGTGCTGTGAAGCCGGTGTGCGCTCTTTGTAGTAATTAAATAATTAATGATATCGGAGTAACTACTTTGTGACAAGTTGTCTGATTCGTCTGCCATGATTTCTTTCTCAAACTCATTTAACTCGACCACTGCCATTTTGTTCTTGTTCCTTGGTGAAGCTGTGGTAGCTCGTGTTTTTGTCCGTATAATTTGCTCTGCTAGTTCGCAATCTTGCCTTCTCTGCCTTCAGATGTGGTGCGGAAGCCGGTATGGGGGCGTGTCTGGGAACTATGTATATGAAACCTCTTAGATTTTTGTGTGTGTGTGTGTTGTTTGAATTATCTTTGTAATAGGGGGCAGAAAAAATAAGATTTTTTTCTTCTGTCTGCATCCCTTTATTTTACTTTTATACTGTACGGTCTCAAAAGTGAGATTGTTCTTGTGTTGTATTTAAAATGAATAAATTTAATAAAATAAAATAAAAATAATTTTAAAAAAAGTTGTGATACGGACACGCAAAGACTTCATCTAAAAGATGACCTTGATTTGTGACCTTGACCTTGGAGCCAGGGTGATGAAGAGTGTACGCCACATTTCGTCCAGTGATGACTGATTAGTGTATGAAGTTTTGTGCAATTACTTGCAGTGAATCAGAAGTTATGGGCGGGACAAGAGAAAGTTTTTGTAAGTACAGATGGAGAGTGAGCTGTAATATGTCTGACTTCTGACCGGCGTATAGAAGTATGTTTTTATTTACTTATTTATTATTTACGATCCAACAGCAGCTGATTCTAAGGGTGACAGCATGTTAGAACCTGGTAAAGATCAGGGTAAAAGCCTGAGGTGGGTGTTTGGCTCTGACCGGTGATCAGGTAGGGGTGGTTGCAGCACTTGCGGAGCTCCATCATGGTGTTGATGAGGTTGGGCATGTTGTGCTGGTTCGCTCCTTTGGACAGGAACGAGAAGTTTTTCTCCAAGATGGCTCGGTAGTATTTTTTCTGCATGTTTGTCAGCTCCACCTGAATGAACACAAACACAAAAAGAGGAACGGCATCTGGTTAAAACATGTTTTTGTATTTATTTTTACTGCAGACCAATTCATGTTCATGTTTGATCATCTAGACATTCATTTAAAGTGCATCCATCATCTTCTGAGAATCAAGTGGCCTCCTGTTAAAAATCCTTAGGACATGCTGGGAGGATCGGTGCACCGACCAGATGAGAAGGCTGGCTCCTCTTCCATCGCTGCCATCATTACCCAACTCCAGTTTAGCTCATGATATCCCAACGCCTGACTCACCTCCCAAAGCAAGTGCATCAAAAGGAGCAACACAGACCTCAACCTGAGGACATGCAGCTAAAATCAGAGTTATCTGGAGGATCTGCGTCTGTGAGGGTGCTGCACTGTATGATGCTGATCTACGAGATGGCTTGGACAGAAAGAAGAGCACATCCACCAAACAGGCCCCATCCATGCAAACCACCACAAACCCTTTGGACAAACATGACTGGGTCCAGGATTGGCCTCCATGCCCATGAGGACCCATGAGGACCCATAAGGACCCATGAGGACCCATGAGGACCCATAAGGACCCATGAGGACCCATAAGGACCCATAAGGACCCATAAGGACCGGTGTGAAGGACAGTCATACTCGTTCACGAGCGACCGTACATATGTCAGAATATCAAGTTAACAAAATGTTTTTATTATCCCAGAGCTAGCTCTACAGTTCCTTGTTCCAAGTTTTTCTGATTCCTTTCAGACCTTTTCTTTTTTCCAGTTTGTCCTGAGGGATCAGATTTCAACCAGATTAGATTAGATTAAATCCCCAGGTTTGAAATGAAAACCTCCATCAGATCTCCTCCCGAGCTCGTCTGGACCTCTTTCATCTGCAATCATCTAACAGTCTGAACACGACCCGTCCTGCTGACCTGACGTGACCCCACACGCTCAAGAGTTGTTACCTGGACGTCTCAGGTTGAACAGTAAAAACTAGATACAGATTTTTTCCTGTTGTGTTTTTAATTATATTTGTATTTAATGAATTGTTTATCAGAATCCTGTATAATGATTATTTTTCATTTTATAATTCCAGTTAGTAAAAATGACATGATGAAGCCAACAGACTGTGTCAGGGTTTTAGGCACTACGGTAATCACTGTAGCTTCAGTTCTTTTTTTATATATTTTTTTAATTATTTTGTAAATTTATTCATTTCAAAGTTAAAAGAACACAAACAATACTATTTACAACACCACGTAATAAAAAAATCAAACAGTATATGAAATGAAAGGAAGCAGAAGAAGATAAAATCTTATTATGTCTGCCCCTTCTTAAACAAAATTAATTAAAACACAGTAATCCACAAAAAAACACACTACACAATAAGTAACTCATCATACTTTACCATACATAAAATTTTGATACCAAACCAATTTATATATATTTTTCCAGAAACCTAATTTTAATAATTTTCTTAAACAAAGTCATTGATTTTGCAGCTTTAATATCATTTTCTAAACCATTCCACAGACTTATTCCATAAATTAAAGTAGACCTACTCTTTAAACTAGTTCTATGCTAACAAAAATATCTGTACCTTTAAGATTGTAAGTACTTTTTCCTTTTTACAAAAAACATTTAAATATTTGAGGGCAATTTGAAGTTTTGAGCTTTGTACAACATTAAAAGAATATTATAGACAACCAGATCATAAAATTTCAATAGTTTCAATTTGCAAAACAAAACATTTGATGGATGGTAATAATGTTTTCTAGTGATAATCCTTATAGCTCTTTTCTGTAAAATAAAAATAGGTTTAGTTAGTTTTACACGCTGTACCCCAAACCTCAACACAATAGATTAAATGCGGGAATATTATTGTATTGTACAACAAATACATTGCTTTATCGTTTAATAGATCTTTAACTCTATACAGCACTGCAATAGACCTTGATATTTTAGTTTTTACATTCTTTTATAGCTTGGCTTTTTATTAACTGAACATTCTCGGTCACAGCCGACCACGTTTAGTAAAGTCGCCTGAGACAGATGTTTAATGTGGTCTGAACAGGCTCGTTTCATAAAGTCGCCTGAGACAGATGTTTAATGTGGTCTGAACAGGCTTGTTTCATAAAGTCGCCTGAGACAGATGTTTAATGTGGTCTGAACAGGCTTGTTTCATAAAGTCGCCTGAGACAGATGTTTAATGTGGTCTGAACAGGCTTGTTTCATAAAGTCGCCTGAGACAGATGTTTAATGTGGTCTGAACAGGCTTGTTTCATAAAGTCGCCTGAGACAGATGTTTAATGTGGTCTGAACAGGCTTGTTTCATAAAGTCGCCTGAGACAGATGTTTAATGTGGTCTGAACAGGCTCGTTTCATAAAGTCACCTGAGACAGATGTTTAATGTGGTCTGAACAGGCTCGTTTCATAAAGTCGCCTGAGACAGATGTTTAATGTGGTCTGAAGTCGCCTGAGACAGATGTTTAATGTGGTCTGAACAGGCTCGTTTCATAAAGTCGCCTGAGACAGATGTTTAATGTGGTCTGAACAGGCTCGTTTCATAAAGTCGCCTGAGACAGATGTTTAATGTGGTCTGAACAGGCTCGTTTCATAAAGTCGCCTGAGACAGATGTTTAATGTGGTCTGAACAGGCTCGTTTCATAAAGTCGCCTGAGACAGATGTTTAATGTGGTCTGAAC
This sequence comes from Garcialebias charrua, assembly GCA_038048925.1. Taxonomy (NCBI): domain Eukaryota; kingdom Metazoa; phylum Chordata; class Actinopteri; order Cyprinodontiformes; family Rivulidae; genus Garcialebias; species Garcialebias charrua. Next base: position 38,401 of record JBBPBX010000534.1, read on the forward strand.
AGGCTCGTTTCATAAAGTCACCTGAGACAGATGTTTAATGTGGTCTGAACAGGCTTGTTTAGTAAAGTCACCTGAGACAGATGTTTAATGTGGTCTGAACAGGCTCGTTTCATAAAGTCACCTGAGACAGATGTTTAATGTGGTCTGAACAGGCTCGTTTCATAAAGTCACCTGAGACAGATGTTTAATGTGGTCTGAACAGGCTTGTTTCATAAAGTCACCTGAGACAGATGTTTAATGTGGTCTGAACAGGCTCGTTTCATAAAGTCGCCTGAGACAGATGTTTAATGTGGTCTGAACAGGCTCGTTTCATAAAGTCGCCTGAGACAGATGTTTAATGTGGTCTGAACAGGCTTGTTTCATAAAGTCGCCTGAGACAGATGTTTAATGTGGTCTGAACAGGCTTGTTTCATAAAGTCGCCTGAGACAGATGTTTAATGTGGTCTGAACAGGCTTGTTTCATAAAGTCGCCTGAGACAGATGTTTAATGTGGTCTGAACAGGCTCGTTTCATAAAGTCGCCTGAGACAGATGTTTAATGTGGTCTGAACAGGCTCGTTTCATAAAGTCGCCTGAGACAGATGTTTAATGTGGTCTGAACAGGCTTGTTTCATAAAGTCGCCTGAGACAGATGTTTAATGTGGTCTGAACAGGCTCGTTTCATAAAGTCACCTGAGACAGATGTTTAATGTGGTCTGAACAGGCTCGTTTAATAAAGTCACCTGAGACAGATGTTTAATGTGGTCTGAACAGGCTCGTTTCATAAAGTCACCTGAGACAGATGTTTAATGTGGTCTGAACAGGCTCGTTTCATAAAGTCACCTGAGACAGATGTTTAATGTGGTCTGAACAGGCTCGTTTCATAAAGTCGCCTGAGACAGATGTTTAATGTGGTCTGAACAGGCTCGTTTCATAAAGTCACCTGAGACAGATGTTTAATGTGGTCTGAACAGGCTCGTTTCATAAAGTCGCCTGAGACAGATGTTTAATGTGGTCTGAACAGGCTTGTTTCATAAAGTCACCTGAGACAGATGTTTAATGTGGTCTGAACAGGCTCGTTTCATAAAGTCGCCTGAGACAGATGTTTAATGTGGTCTGAACAGGCTCGTTTCATAAAGTCACCTGAGACAGATGTTTAATGTGGTCTGAACAGGCTCGTTTCATAAAGTCGCCTGAGACAGATGTTTAATGTGGTCTGAACAGGCTCGTTTCATAAAGTCACCTGAGACAGATGTTTAATGTGGTCTGAACAGGCTCGTTTCATAAAGTCGCCTGAGACAGATGTTTAATGTGGTCTGAACAGGCTCGTTTCATAAAGTCGCCTGAGACAGATGTTTAATGTGGTCTGAACAGGCTCGTTTCATAAAGTCGCCTGAGACAGATGTTTAATGTGGTCTGAACAGGCTCGTTTCATAAAGTCGCCTGAGACAGATGTTTAATGTGGTCTGAACAGGCTCGTTTCATAAAGTCGCCTGAGACAGATGTTTAATGTGGTCTGAACCGGCTCGTTTCATAAAGTCGCCTGAGACAGATGTTTAATGTGGTTTGAACCGGCTTGTTTCATAAAGTCGCCTGAGACAGATGTTTAATGTGGTTTGAACAGGCTTGTTTCATAAAGTCGCCTGAGACAGATGTTTAATGTGGTCTGAACAGGCTCGTTTCATAAAGTCGCCTGAGACAGATGTTTAATGTGGTCTGAACAGGCTTGTTTCATAAAGTCGCCTGAGACAGATGTTTAATGTGGTTTGAACCGGCTTGTTTCATAAAGTCGCCTGAGACAGATGTTTAATGTGGTCTGAACAGGCTTGTTTCATAAAGTCGCCTGAGACAGATGTTTAATGTGGTCTGAACAGGCTCGTTTCATAAAGTCGCCTGAGACAGATGTTTAATGTGGTCTGAACAGGCTTGTTTCATAAAGTCGCCTGAGACAGATGTTTAATGTGGTCTGAACCGGCTTGTTTCATAAAGTCGCCTGAGACAGATGTTTAATGTGGTTTGAACAGGCTTGTTTCATAAAGTCGCCTGAGACAGATGTTTAATGTGGTCTGAACAGGCTCGTTTCATAAAGTCGCCTGAGACAGATGTTTAATGTGGTCTGAACAGGCTCGTTTCATAAAGTCGCCTGAGACAGATGTTTAATGTGGTTTGAACCGGCTTGTTTCATAAAGTCGCCTGAGACAGATGTTTAATGTGGTTTGAACAGGCTTGTTTCATAAAGTCGCCTGAGACAGATGTTTAATGTGGTCTGAACAGGCTCGTTTCATAAAGTCGCCTGAGACAGATGTTTAATGTGGTCTGAACAGGCTTGTTTCATAAAGTCGCCTGAGACAGATGTTTAATGTGGTTTGAACCGGCTCGTTTGTGCGTTGCAGCCTGAAATCCAGACATAAATGT
>JBBPBX010000534.1:58434-81972 GCA_038048925.1 Garcialebias charrua
AACTCAGAATCATTTACAACATGTCCTATATAAGGCATCTCATCTCTCACAGACAGTAACATGTTGTGTTCTTCAGACCCATCTCTTGCTTTAGGTTGATGCGACGGTCCCATGTCATCCACCACCACTTTCTCTTCAATTTCTGTAGCGGCAGAAATGGGACATAAAGGAGCAGGAGAAGGTGTCATGTGAGGCTTCATCTCTCTTAGGCTCACTGGGACATCCTCTTCCTCAGAGCTAAATAAAAAACATTCCCTCAGTTCAAAGTCATCCTCATTTAGCTCTTCTAAGTCTATTATGTCCTCATCTGACTGAACTGGGGTTTGTTTAGTTTCATGTTCAGTGTCAAACATCTGTAAGAAACAGTCACCGAGATCATCATCATCTTCTTGAAAGTGAAGCAAGAGTTTCACCTCCTCCACTGGAATCTGCTCGACTTCACAGTTCACCATTAAGCTGTTGCTTAAATCGACCTTGTCCTTTTCTTGCTGTCGTTCCTCAGGTTGACAATCTTGAGGCGTCTCCTCCTGTTGATGTTCTAGAGGCGCCTCCACCGGGTGACAAGCATTGGGACAGGAACCTTGATTTGTCATCCTCAACGCTCTCATCTCCTTCAGCAGCTCTAGTCTTTTTTGTTCCCACAGACGCTTCTTCCCCTGCAAAGCAGCTTGACGTCTTTGTCGTTCAATTTCTTGTTCTTTTATGAACGATTGATGTTTGAGTCGTAGTAGCTCTTTTTCTCTCATTATTTTATCTTCAAGTTCCTTTCGTCTGGAAGCATCTTCTTTTCTCAGACACTCTTGTTCATCAATCTCAGGAAATATCCCAAGCTGGACCAATGCACACAGCAGTTCACTCTTTAGCCATCCATCGTTAGCAAATTTTCTAACATCAATTTTAAAATGATCTGCTACACTCAGCTTTTGTACTCTTGTGCAGTCTGCAAAGACCTGCACAGTGGGTTGTTCAAGGAATTTATTTAAATTAAATGCCATGATGCAGACAAACAGTTTTAAGCTGTACCCTTCTTATGACTTTCACTGTAAACAACAGCAAAAATCCCAGCTGCATTTGAACGTAGCACAATCCAAAAACACACACACAGCTGCGTGTTTCAGCTCAATCAGCAACCAGGAGCTGGTCCTGTCGGCTCCAGAGAGAGTGCAAACTACAGCACACAGCTGTCAAAACAAACCAAATGTAAAAAGGAGCAATTCTATTAACTGCAGTCCAAAAAACACTTAGCTTCAAAAAAAACTTCACAACACTCTCAAGATTAAGCACAAAAACCACAATGTCTGCTCAAAACCAGACTCCCACAAACATGCACAGCAGGTGCTCAGCTGTCTAAAAACTCAAGTGCTTCACAGAAACACTCCAACAAGTTTGTCCTGTGCAGACAAACAGACGAGCAGACAACTCAAAAAACATAGCACCTTACAAACGAGCCCCCAATACTAATTCAGATCCCGGACGAGCCATCCAATAAATATGTTACGACCGGTGAGGATCAAAACATATTTGAAGGACGTAGGACACAAGGAAAAAGGTTTAACAGAAATTTTATTAACTAAACTAAAGTCCGGTCAAGGATGAAGTCATCTGCAGCAGCTCCCTCTGGTCAGGAACCACCACCAGCTTCTCCAGGCATCCCACGTCACAAACAAAAGAAACAAAGTTCAACTGAGAGATGGGTTAGGGTAAAGCGGCCAAAAGGAAAATAAAGCTGCCCAACAGAGCCAACTCCTATAGAGCCGGCGAACCCTGTTAGACAGCGGGCTAACTGTACCAAAACTCTAGGCCTAAAATATGGAACTAAAGCGAAAACAGGACTACCAGCTTTACCCAACCAGAAAGTTATGAAAGTAATTATATGCACAAAAAAGAAGAGAGGCATGAGCCAACACAGCTGCCTCCAGCAGACAGCACACCAGAGCCCTGAGCCCAGTCTCTGAGACTCAGAACCCTCAACAGCTCAGGTCCTCTACTCTAGGTACACTAGAGTCCACACGAGCCTCTAAACAAGAGAACCAGAGCACATTAGTGCTCCAACCAACACTCTCAAAAGATGAGAGCACCAACGACCTCTCTAATAAAAAAGAGATCACTACAACCAGGGAGGGTGGAGGAAACTCCCAGTTCAACAAACAAACATCTGTAGGTTCCCCTGATGAATGTTCAAACAGTGGTCAGGGTGGGTGAAGGACACTCCTGAACACACACATATGCAGCCTGCAGTTGCCTTCAATAAACTTGGTTTACCTTCCAAAAAGGCTCAAGTTGCTCCAACAAGCTCCTGCTTGCATCCACCAACCTTAGTTGGCCATCACATAACCTCCACACTGTCCAAAACCTCCACATTGACCAAAACCTCCACACTGTTCTGGCTCTTGCTCCCAGCTTATCAAAGGAGAGAGAGTCAGCAGGTGTTGCAACTCAGCCAATCAAGCCTGATTAGCTGAGTAAAAAAAGTGCAGCAGGAGGCTGCAGACTTCAGGTGACCTAAACTGAGGTTTAAACTTTTTTATTTATTTAATCCCTTCAGGATACATAACACTCCCACCGCTAAATGTTTTTTATGGGGTGATGTAGATGTGAGGTAAAAACATCGTACATGACCCATACAAAAACAGTGAGGTCACATGTAGCGGTCCTTATCACTCAAACAGACTAAAAACCTCATTAAAACTAGTCTGTCAAACCGCTAACAAACCTCTACAGTCACTCAAAAAGTTTTAAAACCAAAACGACGTCTTGGGTCTGGTTTTACCCTAAAAAGCTTTTGCTTATCAACAGACCCCAAACAACTACTAACACCATGGTTAATGGTGCCAGTGTGAGACTGGATGCTTCTCACGACAGCCAAGGGAAATCTGTCCTCCTCATTTCCTACAATGGACAGCACCCCCGTGTCAGTTACAACAGCTCTGCCATCAGTCGCACTGTAAACACAGCAGAGACAGTTAAACTCAGAATCATTTACAACATATCCTATATAAGGCAACAGCATCTCATCTCTCACAGACAGTAACATGTTGTGTTCTTCAGACCCATCTTTTGCTTTAGGTTGATGCGACGGTCCCATGTCATCCACCACCACTTTCTCTTCAATTTCTGTAGCGGCAGAAATGGGACATAAAGGAGCAGGAGAAGGTGTCATGTGAGGCTTCATCTCTCTTAGGCTCACTGGGACATCCTCTTCCTCAGAGCTAAATAAAAAACATTCCCTCAGTTCAAAGTCATCCTCATTTAGCTCTTCTAAGTCTATTATGTCCTCATCTGACTGAACTGGGGTTTGTTTAGTTTCATGTTCAGTGTCAAACATCTGTAAGAAACAGTCACCGAGATCATCATCATCTTCTTGAAAGTGAAGCAAGAGTTTCACCTCCTCCACTGGAATCTGCTCGACTTCACAGTTCACCATTAAGCTGTTGCTTAAATCGACCTTGTCCTTTTCTTGCCGTCGTTCCTCCGGTTGACAATCTTGAGGCGTCTCCTCCTGTTGATGTTCTAGAGGCGCCTCCACCGGGTGACAAGCATTGGGACAGGAACCTTGATTTGTCATCCTCAACGCTCTCATCTCCTTCAGCAGCTCTAGTCTTTTTTGTTCCCACAGACGCTTCTTCCCCTGCAAAGCAGCTTGACGTCTTTGTCGTTCAATTTCTTGTTCTTTTATGAACGATTGATGTTTGAGTCGTAGTAGCTCTTTTTCTCTCATTATTTTATCTTCAAGTTCCTTTCGTCTGGAAGCATCTTCTTTTCTCAGACACTCTTGTTCATCAATCTCAGGAAATATCCCAAGCTGGACCAATGCACACAGCAGTTCACTCTCTAGCCATCCATCGTTAGCAAATTTTCTAACATCAATTTTAAAATGATCTGCTACACTCAGCTTTTGTACTCTTGTGCAGTCTGCAAAGACCTGCACAGTGGGTTGTTCAATGAATTTATTTAAATTAAATGCCATGATGCCAACAAACAGCTTTAAGCTGTACCCTTCTTCAAAATACTTTCACTGTAAACAACAGCAAAAATCACATCTGCATTTGAACGTAGCACAATCCAAAAAACACACACACAGCTGCTTGTTTCAGCTCAATCAGCAACCAGGAGCTGGTCCTGTCAGCTCCAGAGAGAGTGCAAACTACAGCACACAGCTGTCAAAACACCAAATGTAAAAAGGAGCAGCTAATTCTATGCTGTCCAAAAAACACTTAGCTTCAAAAGCTTCACAACACTCTCAAGATTAAGCACAAAAAACACAATGTTTGCTCAAAACCAGACTCCCACAAACATGCACAGCAGGTGCTCAGCTGTCTAAAAACTCAAGTGCTTCACAGAAACACTCCAACAAGTTTGTCCTGTGCAGACAAACAGACGAGCAGACAACTCAAAAAACACAGCACCTTACAAACGAGCCCCCAATACTAATTCAGATCCCGGACGAGCCATCCAATAAATATGTTACGACCGGTGAGGATCAAAACACATTTGAAGGACGCAGGACACAAGGAAAAAGGTTTAACAGAAATTTTATTAACTAAACTAAAGTCCGGTCAAGGATGAAGTCATCTGCAGCAGCTCCCTCTGGTCAGGAACCACCACCAGCTTCTCCAGGCATCCCACGTCACAAACAAAAGAAACAAAGTTCAACTGAGAGATGGGTTAGGGTAAAGCGGCCAAAAGGAAAATAAAGCTGCCCAACAGAGCCAACTCCTATAGAGCCGGCGAACCCTGTTAGACAGCGGGCTAACTGTACCAAAACTCTAGGCCTAAAATATGGAACTAAAGCGAAAACAGGACTACCAGCTTTACCCAACCAGAAAGTTATGAAAGTAATTATATGCAAAAAAGAAGACAGGCATGAGCCAACACAGCTGCCTCCAGCAGACAGCACACCAGAGCCCTGAGCCCAGTCTCTGAGACTCAGAACCCTCAACAGCTCAGGTCCTCTACTCTAGGTACACTAGAGTCCACACGAGCCTCTAAACAAGAGAACCAGAGCACATTAGTGCTCCAACCAACACTCTCAAAAGATGAGAGCACAAACGACCTCTCTAATAAAAGAGATCACTACAACCAGGGAGGGTGGAGGAAACTCCCAGTTCAACAAACAAACATCTGTAGGTTCACCTGATGAATGTTCAAACAGTGGTCAGGGTGGGTGAAGGACACTCCTGAACACACACATATATGCAGCCTGCAGCTGCCTTCAATAAACTTGGTTTACCTTCCAGAAAGGCTCTCAAGTTTGCTCCAACAAGCTCCTGCTTGCATCCACCAACCTTAGTTGGCCATCACATAACCTCCACACTGTCCAAAACCTCCACACTGTTCTGGCTCTTGCTCCCAGCTTATAAAAGGGAAAGAGCCAGCAGGTGTTTGCAGCTCAGCCAATCAAGCCTGATTAGCTGAGTAAAAAAAGTGCAACAGGAGGCTGCAGACTTCAGGTGACCTAAACTGAGGTTTAAACTTTTTTATTTATTTAATCCCTTCAGGATACATAACATCCCCGTGCATGCGTGGGTTTCCTCCGGGTACTCCGGTTTCCTCCCACAGACCAAAAAACATGCATGTTAGTCTGATTGGTGACTCTAAATTGACCCTAGGTGTGAGTGTGAGAGTGGATGGTTGTTTGGTGTGAGTGAGACAGGTCCCTCTTGTAAATGAGTCCCCGTGACTCAACGAGGCTAGCCTGTATAAATAAAGGTTGAATGAATGAATGAATGAATATACATGACCAATTTTGTGGGAGTGGTGGCGCAGAGGTTAAGAAGGTGCGCTTGTGATCGGAAGATTGCCGGTTCAAGCCCCGGTACTGACAACATCAAAAATGTGGGTGGGATAAGTGAAGCAATCACACCTGTCTCCACCCTCATCTGCCCCACTCTGGGCCCTTGAGCAAGGCCCTTAACCCACACCATCTGCTCCCCCGGGCACCCTAGATAGCAGCTCTCTGCTCCACACAGAGGGCTGTGGTAGCTCGGTGGTCTGTGGTTGTGTCAGGAAGGGCATCCGGCGTAAAAACAATTACCAAATCTTCATGCGACTAGCTCGCTGTGGTGACCCCTGACGAAGGGAGAAGCCGAAAGAAGAAGAAGATACATGACCAATTTTCTACAACTGAAATTGCTCCCTGAAGCTTCTTTATAATAAATTCTTCCTCTTTTCCACATTGCCCCATCAGCAGCAAAAAGTGAAAACCCCATTCCTATCTTCTTCTCGAAACACATTAACTACCACAGAAAAAAGAAAATAATAAAGGACTTACTATACTGTACTTCCCTGTGGTCTCCAATTGTCTATATTCCAACTCTCAGAATAATCCTTCCCTATCCTCACTTGTATTCGTCTTCCTTCAAAAAAGTAAATCCATCTAAACACATGAGCATTTATACCCATTCTTCTAATTTTGATTAATAATCCTTCCTTCCACATCATATAATACACTCTTTCTATATCAAAAAATACTGTCATTACATACTCTTTATTCACTTGAGCCTTTCTAATTTCACAAAACTGGGTCCATTGAACTTCTCCCTCGCCTGAAACCACTCTGATACTTTGATACAAGCCCTTTATTTTTATTTATAAAATTCGTTCGATTAAAAAAATAATACAATACAAATCAATCCCATAAACGATAACGTACAAAATATTTAAAAAAAATGAAAGGTAGCAGAAAGAGGAAACAATCTTATTATATCTGCCCCTTTTTTTCAAACTATCAGTTCAAACAATAATAATCTTCCAGTAACAGAACAAAATGAATAACTCTTTCTAATTTTCTAACTCTAATACAATACATATTACGCTACTTCATTTTTTTTTTTTAACAATTCAGTTTTGATAATTTTCTTCGGGTCGAAGACCCAGAGGAAGGAAACGTGTCAGGAGACAGAAGGAGAGGAGGAAAGTGAAGAATGTAGGACTGAGGGTTGCAACTCTAAATGTGGGGACAATGACAGGCAAAGGTAGAGAGCTGGCTGACATGATGCAGAGAAGAAAGGTAGATGTTTTATGTGTCCAAGAGACTAATGCTGTGATCACACCGAACAGCGTTTCAACCTCCAAAAAGCTCCTCACGCACGCAAGTGGACGCACTTTGTGTCCAGACCAAAACGCCAGAACGCGAAACTGCTGCGAAGCTGCTTCGGGGTGTGTGGGAGGAGCTTACCGGTACATCGAGTCCTCACTGCACTCCGCGAGGCGAGGAGCTTTTTATTTCTGTCTCAGTAGAGCAGATTTGACTGGTCGTGAAGGACTTGTCGCGAACACACAGCTACAATGAGTTTCTCTTCCATAGTACATGACTCCGCGGGTTTTTTCTGTGTCCCACAAACAATACGTCACATAGTTGCGCAATAACCGTCCCCTCGTTTCCGCGTCACATAGCGGACCCGCGGACACCCTCTCTTCTCCCCCCGACTCTCCCCGATTGGTTGACACACCAACAAATCAGGTAGAGTTGAACGGCGTTTGAACGTTTGAACCGCGAAATCTTCAGCTAAATGAAGGCGGCACTTGGAGGCTGAAGCCGGTTCACGTGCACGGAAAAACGCTTCCCAGCATGCTCAACACGCACGTGAGGTGACGCCAGACGCCAGGAGGCGGGTGGAAGCGCGTCCCCCATTGACTTTGCATGTAAACTGGACGCTCCTGCTGCTGAAACGCTGTTCGGTGTGATCACACCATAAGTGGAAGGGCAGCAAGGCCCACAGTAAGGAGCAGGGTTCAAACTGTTTTACCATAGTGTGGATAGAATGAGAAATGGAGTAGGGGTGGTCCTGAAGGAGGAGTTGGCAAAGAATGTAGTAGAGGTGAAGAGAGTGTCAGATAGGGTGATGTGCCTGAAGGTAGAAGTAGAAGGTCTGATGCTAAACATAGTCAGTGGTTATGCTCCACAGGTTGGATGTGATGGGGAGGAGAAAGATACATTTTGGAAAGATTTGGATGAAGTGATAGAGAGTATTCCCAGGGAGGAAAGAGTGGTGATTGGAGCAGACCTGAATGGACATGTTGGTGAAGGAAACAGAGGGGATGAGGAAGTGATGGGTAGGTTTGGTGTCAAGGAAAGAAACCAGGAAGGACAGATGGTGGTGGATTTTGCCAAGAGAATGGAAATGGCTATAGTCAATACCTATTTCCAAAAGAGGGAGGAACATAGAGTGACCTATAAGAGTGGAGGAAGGAGTACACAGGTCGACTACATTCTAGGGTTGCAACAACGAATCGATAAAATCGATAAAAATCGTTTTTTAAAAGCGTTGGCAACGAATTTCATCCTCGATTCGTTGTGTCGCGCGATTATGCTTCTTTCACGGCGCCGCGGAGCTGTTTTGTTCACCGGTAGAGCGTTGTCAAAGCTGGCTGACTGAATAAAGTTTGAAGAAAAAAAAAACTCTGCAGCGCGCTGCGTGTGTGTGGCTTGAACAGAGCGAGGGGGGAGGAGGAAGTGAACAGAGACGTGTTTTCAAAGTCTATTTTACAAATGACCGACGCGACGCACAGAAAACTGTAAGTCCTCCAAAGTGTGGGAGCTCGACGCTTCATAAAGATAAAAAAGCTTTGAAAAGTGACGACGCGACACAAGATAACCACGCGGATGAAACGTAAACATGACGGAGTTGGAAACTAACTTCACCACACAGCAGGTACGGTAACCCCCAAAATACACTACATGCGTTCCGGTTCCGCCCCGCTCCGGTCCGACCTCTGCAGCAAATACGCACCCATTATAATCAATGAGAGCATTTACACTGGCTCCGCACGGCGGCGGCGAGCTGTGGCGAGCGGACGGCAGTCCGTCAAAATTAGAAATGTTTCTATTTCTGCCGGACGACGGAGATGTGCCGGAGTCAACTTTTGAAGATTACGTCGCACCAACAGGAAAAGGAACGAGCACAACTTCCGTATTTACAAAATAAAATCACCACGGGCGGACTAATCCTAGCTCTATACGGATTTATTTGTACAAAAATGCTGTCAAACTATCATTTATGACTATTCTATGACTAAACTATTATATTTATGACTATGACTACGCCTACAAACGCAATACAAGAAATAAATAAATAAGTATTTTATTCTGAAATGTAAACATCACTTCCTGTTGCTCAAACCATGTCCTGTAGCTCATTTACGAGAGAAGATCAAGGCAGCAGTCTCTACTGTTGTTCTCCTTCTTCCACCGAATGAATTGTTTTGTTCTGACTTACTTATTTATCTCTTGATTTATCGCGCAATCTCGCAATTCCCGCGCATGCGTCTCGGAGCGGCGCATCCAGGTGGACCTGAGCGGAGCGGAGGTGGTGGAAATTGGACTCGCTGAGCTGCGACCTGCGGAGCGGAGTGGAACCGGACCGCATGTAGTGTATTTTTGGGGTAAGTCTCTACATTAAACCACATTTGTTCTGTTTCAAAGAGAGAAAACGTAATGTCAGTGTCTGGTAGCTGCTGAAGCTGCTTGTTTCTTAGCTGCGACAGAGAACGTGTGTGTTTTTATTTTTAATGTAATGTGTGTTTAAATGTGATTTATAAATAAACCTAACACAAAGATGGTGATAATTTAATGATTTAGCTTCAACTTTTAATTTGCTGGCAAATTCTGAAGACACTGCATTGTATGGAAGGATGAATTGCATTTAAACCGGAATTACAGTAATTTATTTCATCTACTCAAGTGTGTGTAATTAGTATTTTATATTTGTGTGTGTGTGTGTGTGTGTTTAACCTAGCACTGTAAGTGAAACAAGGCATTTCTTGAGTTACTGTAAATTATGCTATAATACATATAAACTCTCTCTCATTCCAGAAAACAACAAACAATGACAGCCTTCATGATGGATAGACATCATGCACACCACAGCAAGCAGCAGAGACTGAAAGATCCTTACATGAACGTCACTGACATGAGACCTCTGTCGATGGTTGAAGACGAAGACTTCACTGCAGGGCCGGATCTATAATACGGGCACACCGGGCGGGTGCCCAGGGGCCCGACAGCTCAAGGGGGCCCTCTGCTGGCCAGGAGTGAGCAGTTCAGCCTGGCAGAAATTTTTTATTTTTTATTTTATTTTTTTATTGTCGCTAGACGTAGATAAAACAATGCTTTGTCCTCAATTTTCCTTATTATCCAACCCAAATAAAATAAAAAGTTGTTTTTCAAAAACAACTCATAAGTGTCTTTTAGTTTGTTGACATGACGTGTATGATTGGGAGCAGACGGCAATGCACACACTCAGTCCGGTTGGTGGCGGTAATGTGCTTAAAATAAGTTCGCCAACCGCCAATAAACAATAGAAGAAGAAGAAGCTCTGTGACCAATGAGCTGACAGCCCTTTTACACACGTGATTGAAACTACAGAATCCGGCTCATCTCATTGGTCCAGTCTTGGCAGTTCACGGAAGACACGGCAGCTACGAGGCCGCCAGACGAAGCATTGTTTCCGAGATAAATCCGTCCGAAGGTCCCCCGGCGCGCGCCGGAGCTCAACTGAGAACCAGGCCGGCCATGCTGCTTTGAAGCCCCACCAAGAGGCTCCCTGCCTGGGTACACGATCCAGAACGGCCCCCGGCGCGCGCCGGAGCTCAACTGAGAACCAGGCCGGCCATGCTGCTTTGAAGCCCCACCAAGAGGCTCCCTGCCTGGGTACACGATCCAGAACGGCCCCCGGCGCGCGCCGGAGCTCCGGCGCTCTGGACCACCAGAACCATGCACCAGGGCAGAAACTTCGTGCTGGACATGGGCACAGGAGAAAGCAGGTAAAGATAATGGATGGACGGACGGATAATAAATGTAACAAAACCAGGAGAACCCTTGAAGAAGAAGTGGAGAAGATCACTGAAAGTCTTCACCTGGTTGGCAGGTAAAAATTCAATAATTTCCAGTGTAGTTGTGAACCATGTTTAATTATTGATAGTTATAAACAAAAGTGTACAACTGACACGTACAAATAAGTACATAATTGTGAATTTAAGAGATTGCTAAAAGTGATTTTTTTTTGAAGGAATATGAAAAATAACATAAGAATTTATTTGAGTTGTTTAAGATGATGTAATCTTACATTTGGTGATGCAATTAATTTTGTTCTTTGATAAATCATTGTTGTGAGTTTATTTGGGTAAAAAAGGGGCAGAGATTATAAGATTATTCTTCATCTGCTGCCTTTCATTTTATTTTGAATGTATGTTTTTTATTTTTTATTGAGTTGTTGACTTTGTTTTAGTGAAATGAATGAATTTTAATAAATAAAATAAAAATAAATACATTTACTTTACACTATGCAAACATACAACCTTGTCCATCTTTAAAAAAATCACAGTTCATATAGGTAATTAATAAATACATTTCAAAATGTAGTTTACATACTACAATGCTAAATTTATAAATATAAACAATACACGTTTTTCCATTTATTTATCACTACATAACCTAGGCTATGTGTCACTAATGAATTTTTTAACACCTTTTGGCAGGCTAAACATGTATGGATGAGCTGTATGAGGAATGTGTGACTGCAAACAGCCTGAGGTGAGGTGGTCTCACCTCAGGAGAAAGAAAGGTGGCAGTCCCAGGGAACAGCAGAGAAGTGGATGCAGCTGACCTCCCCAACAGAACACCTGAACTCACACCTGGCCTCAAATGCTCCCCATCATTCATGGTTGAGTTCCATGTGATCCAGGTTTGAACTTGAGAAAAACATCATACAGACTGTCTACCTACACTTCAATCAAAGTAAGGGAATTCTTTTTCTTTTTCTGCTGCTTCGAGCTTTCTTAGAGCTCATGGACTTGTTTTTCATGCACGTGGGCATGGACTGCACACCAAGGCACTGGTGTCACTATGGTTGCAACATGTTTCTGATGGATGTGATTTGCTACTGGTTTGCTGCTGATTGATGTCAATGCAGTAGCTGCTGCTCTTTCAGAAGTGTTCATGTTTGACATCATTTGCTGATGAAGGATGGATGGATGGATGGATGGGATTTGCTGCTGAATGATGTCAATACAGTAGTATTATATATACAATACAGTCAATACAGTAGTATATAGTAGTAGTCAATACAATATATATATATATATATATATATATATATATATATATATATATATATATATATATATATATAGTAAAATGGGTGTTAGGTTAGGGAGGGGGCCCTGTGAGCTTCGGTGCCCAGGGGCCCCTGGGGTTGTTAATCCGGCCCTGCTTCACTGCCATGATACCCACTTTTAACCCAGGTTACAATAATCCACACTTGTAATGGTAAATGGACTGTTCTTATATAGCACCTTTCTATCTAATTGATATTACATGTCCTCATTTACCCATTCATACAGCACTCTACTAGATTACAAAGCTAATTGAACAAATCATTCTAAAGAGACTAATCAGAGCTTTAGCTCACATTCATACACCAATGGGGCACAAACATGGGGTTCAGTGTCTTGCCCATGGACACTTAGGCATGTGACTGCTGGTGGATTCCAACCCCCAACTCTTGCATTGGAGGACGACTGCTCTAACAACTCAGCCACAGCTGCCTCATCCAGGTTAAAACAATCCACATTTTAATCCAGGTTACACTCGTCCCTCAAAAACACATTTTACAAAGTAGCTACATAGTGTGCGTGCAGGTATAAAGCATAAATTTGTATATATGTATGTGTACATTTATTTTTTATTGAAGCTATTTGACTAACTTTATTTTTTAATTATTCAATATTTTACTAACAGAATACATGTAGTCAAGTAGCAACCTCTTTTTGTGCGATTTGATTTGTCAGTCAAATTTTGGAATAAAGAGGTGATAATTAAAACTTGCTTTTTTTGTTTTTGTTTTTTGATTTTTTGCCGATTCATCGATGAATCGAAAAGATAATCGACCGATTAATCGATTATTGATTTAATCGTTAGTTGCAGCCCTACTACATTCTGTGTAGAAGAGGAAACCTGAGGGAGATTGGAGACTGTAAGGTTGTGGCAGGGGAGAGCGTGGCCAGACAGCATCGGATGGTTGTGTGTAGAATGACTGTTGTTGCGAAGAAGAGAAAAAGAGTAAAATCAGAGAAGAAGACCAAATGGTGGAAGCTAAAGAAGGAAGAATGTTGTGAGAAATTCAGAGACGAGCTGTTAAAGGCTCTGGGTGGTAAGAAAGAGCTTCCAAGTGACTGGGCTACTACAGCAACAGTAATTAGAGAGACAGGTAGGAAGGTACTTGGTGTGTCATCTGGACAGAGAATGGATGATAAGGAAACCTGGTGGTGGAATAGTGAAGTGCAGGACACCATTCAAAGAAAGAGATTAGCCAAGAAGAAATATGACAGTGAGAGGACTGAAGAGAGGAGACAGGAATATAAGGAGATGGGACATAGAGCAAAGAGGGAAGTAGCTAAGGCAAAGCAGAGGGCATATGATGAGTTGTATGGGAGACTGGACACTAAAGAGGGCGAGAAGGACTTGTACCGATTGGCAAGACAGAGTCATCAGGCTGGCAAGACAGAGTGATCAGGAAGACAGAGTGATCAGGCTGGAAAGGATGTGCAGCAGGTTAGGCTTATTAAAGATGGGAATGGTAATGTTCTAACAAGTGAGGAGAGTGTGACAGGAAGATGGAAAGATTACTTTGAGGAGCTAATGAATGAAGAGAATGAAAGAGAAAGAAGAGTGGAGGTCATAGAAACTGTGGACCAGGAAGTGGGAAAGATTAGTGAGGGTGAAGTCCGGAAAGCTCTGAAAAGAATGAAGAAGGGGAAGGCAGTAGGACCTGATGACATACCAGTGGAGGTTTGGAAATGTCTTGGAGAGATGGCAGTGAGGTTTTTGACTCAAATATTTAATGGAATATTTGAAGGTGAGAAAATGCCTGAGGAATGCAGAAGTGTGCTGGTGCTAATTTTTAAGAACAAGGGTGATGTACAGAGTTGTAGCAACTACAGTGGAATTAAGTAGAGCCACACGATGAAAATCTGGAAGAGTTGTGGAAGCAAGACTTAGACAAGAGGTGACTATCGTGTTTTCCGGAATACGTATAGGTTGCGGCTTTTTATCATTTTTGCATGCCCTGCGACCTATATTCAGGTGCGACCTATTTATGGCTTTTTATAAAATAAGCTGATTTGTAATCATTCATTAACAAAAATTAAACTGAGACACACTCACAAATATATTTTTTTAGGTGTTTATCCTGCTAAAATTATTCATTTATTAAAGAAAAGTTCAGCTCAGACACATACTGTATTTGCTATAATTTTTATCAAACAAATAATTGTTTTTAAGTGTTAATCTTCTTAAAAGCCTTGCTGTGTGCTCCTGTGGCAGACATTTGCAGCAGAGCTAAACACGGTCCACATTTTGATGTAGGTGCGACCTATATTCAGGTGCGACCTATATATGGATTTTTCCCATTCTTTGGCAATAATTGGACAATGCGCCCTATATTCAGGTGCGACCTATATTCCAGAAAATACGGTATCTGTGAGCAACAGTATGGTTTCATGGCAAGAAAGAGCACCACAGATGCCATCTTTGCTTTGAGGATGTTGATAGAGAATAATATTAATATTAATAAATTTAATTTATAACGCACTTTTCATTAAAGGTGGAGTCTGCAGTTTCTGTAGAACATCAGCACTTAGAAAAAATTTCAACAAGCAAAGCATTCTGATCCCTCCCCCTCAGAGCCATATATGGCACTGCCCCCTTGTGGTCTGTTAAAATTCAAATTCAAGCTCTGTTTTTATTGGCTGATTCGAATTCAAGCTCGGTTTTTATTGGCTGGTTACAAACTCTGTTTTTATTGGCTGTCAGTGTCCTGGTCACTCTGTGTTTTCAGTGTTTTTATAAATGCTGATAGAGAAGCAAGGGGACTATAGTTTTTTTCAGAGATTACTTTGTCTAACATCAGTTTGTCAGTAGATAGTGACTGAGTGAAGAAATATGTTAAAAATATATTGTTTGAAAAGTTACAGACTACATTACAATCTTACATACTGTAGCTTTAATGAAAATCTCAAAGTGCTACAGTGTACAGAGAGGGTCAGAAAGAACTCCATTGTGTGTTTGTGGATTTAGAAAAAGCATATGACAGGGTGCCAAGAGAGGAGGTGTGGTATTGCATGAGGAAATCTGGAGTGGCAGAAAAGTATGTTAGACTGGTACAGGACATGTATGAAGACAGCAGGACAGTGGTGAGATGTGCTGTGGGAGTGACAGATAGCTTCAAGGTGGAGGTGGGATTGCATCAAGGATCGGCTCTGAGCCCCTTCTTGTTTGCTCTGGTGATGGACCGACTAACAGATGAGGTCAGGCAGGAATCCCCATGGACTATGATGTTTGCAGATGACATTGTGATCTGTGGTGAGAACAGGGAACAGGTGGAAGAGAACTTGGAGAGGTGGAGGTATGCACTTGAAAGAAGAGGAATGAAAGTCAGCCGTAGTAAGACAGAGTACATGTGTGTGAATGAGAGGGAGGCCAGTGGAACAGTGAGGCTACAAGGAGCAGAGGTCACAAAGGTGCAGGACTTCAAGTACTTGGGGTCCACTGTCCAGGAAAATGGGGAATGTGGTAAAGAGGTGAAAAAGAGAGTCCAGGCAGGATGGAGTGGATGGAGAAAAGTTTCAGGAGTGATTTGTGACAAAAAGGTGTCAGCAAAGGTCAAAGGAAAAGTTTACAAGACAGTGGTGAGACCAGCTATGTTGTATGGTCTGGAGACAGTGTCATTGACAAAAAGACAGGAGAAAGAACTGGAAGTAGCAGAAATGAAGATGCTGAGGTTCTCCTTAGGAGTGACAAGGATGGATAAGATCAGGAATGAGATCATCAGAGGTACAGCACATGTTGAACAACTGGGAGATAAAGTTAGGGAGGCCAGACTGAGATGGTTTGGACATGTCCAGAGGAGGGACAGTGGGTATATTGGTAGAAGGATGTTAGAAATGCAGCTGCCAGGAAAAAGACAAAGAGGGAGACCAAAGAGGAGATATATGGATGCAGTTAGAGAGGACATGAAGGTAGGTGGAGTGAGGACAGAGGATACAGAGGACAGAGTGAGGTGGAGGAGGATGACTCGCTGTGGCGACCCCTGAAAAGGGAAAAGCCGAAAGAAGAAGTTTTGATCATCTTCTTAAATGTACACATCGACTTGGCTTGTCTACAAAGATCACAAGCAAACGTTTTCTGTCCTGTGTGAACTATCATGTGTGTGTTTAAATGTGACTTCTGTCCAAACCTTTGTCCACAAAGATCACAGGCAAATGTTTTTTGTCCTGTGTGGACTATCATGTGTGTGTTTAAATGTGACTTCTGTCCAAACCTTTGTCCACAAAGATCACAAACAAACGTTTTCTGTCATGTGTGGACTATCATGTGGCTGTTTAAAGTTGACTTCCGTGTAAACCTGTGTCCACAAAGATTACAAACAAATGGTTTCTGTCCTGTGTGAGCTATCATGTGTCTGTTTAAAGTTGACTTATGTCCAAACCTTTGTCCACAAAGATCACAAGCAAATGGTTTCTGTCCTGTGTGAACTATCATGTGTCTGTTTAAAGTTGACTTCCGTCCAAACTTTTGTCCACAAACATCACAGGCAAATGTTTTTTGTCCTGTGTGAACTATCATGTGTGTGTTTAAATGTGACTTCTGTCCAAACCTTTGTCCACAAAGATTACAAAAAAACGTTTTCTGTCCTGTGTGAACTATCATGTGTTTGTTTAAATGTGACTTATGTACAAACCTTTGTCCACAAAAATCACAAACAAATCTTTTCTGTCCTGTGTGAACCACCATGTGACAGTTTAAAGTGAACTTATGTCTAAACCTTTGTCCACAAATATCACAAGCAAATGGTTTCTGTCCTGTGTGAACCATCATGTGAGTCTTTAGATTACCTTTTAAGTTAAATCTTTTTCCGCAGTCTTCACAACTAAATGAGTTCTGTCTTGACTTTTTTTTCTTGATTGAGCCTCCAGTTTTCTTCACATCAAAACATTCATTGATAACCAAACAACTTGAAGACATCACTGACTGACTTGTCTTGTGAAATTGTTTCCCATGCTCACTGAAGCTGCAAGACTTCTTGACTGTGTGTACACCTGACTCAGGAGCTCTGCTCTCCTTCCAGTCTTTGTCACCATCTTCAGGTTCTGGTCCATAGTCTGATAAGTCTTTTAGCTGAGAGTCAGAGTCATTTACATCATCATCATCATCATCATCATCATCATCATCATCATCATCATCATCATCACTGACTTCAGTCTCTGAAGAGCTGCAATCATCTCCATAAGTGTTTAGATCTGGGTTCCTGGTATTATCTTCTCCTCCACAGTCCTCTCCACCAGTTGCTGCTTTCATCTGGTCAACTGAGCTGCAGGTTGGAAGATCTTCCTCTTTTACTTGGTGCTGATGAAGCTGTAAAAACACAGGTTTCTCTTCATCTTCCTCACTCTTCAAAGGAACAGCAGTGAATGCAAACCCGGTGTCATCCGTTTCTGTTTTCACACAAAACTGCTCTCCCTCTTGACTGGTCCACAGTTCCTCCTCTTCCTCTTTTATGTTGAGGGTATCTGGATCCTGTTTGTCCACACCAAGCATCGGTACTTCAGGAGCTTCTTCTTTAACCAGCATCATCTGCTGAACATCTGCTGGGAACACTGAAAACATGAACATCAGGCACAATTATAATTTTATATTCACACATACAGTGGTGCTTGAAAGTTTGTGAAGTCTTTAAAACTTTCTAAATTTCTGCATAAAAATGACCTAAAACATCATCAGATTTTCACACAAGTCTTAAAAGTAGATAAAGAACCCAGTTAAACAAATGAGACTAAAAATATTATACTTGTCATTTATTTATTGAGGAAAATTATCCAATAGTACATTTTTTTCCTGAGATTTGTCAAGCTGTTTTATCAATAATGCACTAAATTACTGTAATTGTTGGGCTTTAGAATACACCCGTCTTCAAGCCGCACTTATTAAATCTAATATATATCATATTTTTGTACATAAATAAGACGTTCGAGTTATTTAGCTGCGGGCAGCCACCGTTTATCGTCAGGAACTGTGCCCCCAGACTGCTCCGTCTGAGTGCAGTTTTCTTGTTGTAGTACAAGAATCAGCCAGCAGATGGCGGTTCATACAATATAGCTTGCTTTCAACACACGCTCAGACCTAGCCTGGTTTAAACCAGACCCTTGTCCTTCACTTCGCTTTGGACTAGGGTCTGGCATCTCTGCCATAGACAACGATTTCTCCTGGAGATTTTTGAATGGACCAATCAGAGAACAGGAGGCAGAGTTTTGTTAGTTTAGCCTGGCGAGGTCCAGGCTATCAGATAAATTGCTCAGAAACCACTCGGTGGATATTTTTTCTGCCACCAGTGTGTAATTATATGGCTCTAATTTACTGACTGTTGGCCTAGATGAAACATTTGAGATAAAATTCGATTTTTTATCATTTATTTTCGTAGCGCACCCGAGGCTGTTTGGAAAATGTCAAACCGAAACTATTTAAATCCAGCAGATTTGACCATTTCGTGAATTGATTTAGGAACTGTTAAGCTCAGGAACACTTCTGATATAACGTCAGCTAAGAAATATATTTTTTCTCAGCAGAGAAATAATAGTTTTTTACCTTGTTTTATTGAAAATTCCTTCGTGGCGGCAGCCATTTTGAATGACGACGTCAGTCGACGTCGTTCAAAACTCCGCCTTCTGTTCTCTGATTGGTCCGGTCAAAACCTACCGGAGAAATCCTTGTCTATGGGAGAAGTCCCAGACTGTGCAGTGAAGGGAAATGAGAATTGAGCGGAGCTGTGCAGGAAGGCGAGGGCCAGGCTAGCTCAGACCGCAAGATTGTCATGAGTCTTCATTAAGCTTTGCTGTCTGACTCATGGTTACAACCATTACACCCAGTGGTTAATTTGAGCCGGTTCCTGCTGGAACTCTCTCATTTTGACCGTGTGTGTTCCGGCAACTGTTTACTTGGATCCGGCAACTCAAACCTCCACCCCTAAAAGTCCCAAGTCATTGCGCATTTTAATTTTGATTATTATTAAAAATTCAACGAGAGGAGACGTTGCCCAGTCTATGGAGTGGATGTTTCGGCCGCACTACGCGCACCAGCTCGTGCACATGCTACTGCCCAGCACAGACGCGGACCGCATGTCCCTCGGGGAGCGTCTTCATCCACCTTCAGCTGTGTGCCCTGCGGAAAGTGCATGTTTTACGCACAGGAGGTCTCCAGACAGCTCTGCAGAGTGTGCACACAACTGCTGATGTGTTGGAACTCCTGCATACATTACCGTGGTGCAGAACATTTCAGGCATAATAAATAAAAAAGCTTACAGTAAAAAAAAAAATTTTTTAAATAAAATAAGACTGAAATGTTTGGTGTGTATTATTCACATTACATCACATTTCAAAACAATGGCACTAATTTGTCAAAATAACAGCGATCAAAATGTCAAAAAGACAGTCCAGAGTCAGAGAGTCAGAGTCAGAAAATCTTCATCGTCATTTGCACCGCATGTGGCACATGTGATGAAACAAGATTATGTACACAGGGTCCCAGTTACATCCAACAATAAAATAAAATGTAAAAGAAAAACAGTAATAAGATCTAAGATATGAACTAAGTAAAACATCAACTAAAAATACACTAAGCATTAATGTAATAGAAAAACATAATTACAAACAGTAGCACGAACATGAGTCTGTATGAGCAGATGGTCACAAATGAACACAGCAACACAGCAAGCGCTTATGGACTTTATGGAACAACTAACTACTGCTGTTGACCATAAACAATAATGTGTTAGTGTGTTTGTTGATTTAAAAAAGGCTTTTGATACTGTTAATCATAGTACTGTATTCTCCTTGATAAATTACATAAGCAGAGGCGGCTCGCCAATAGGGGCACCCGGGCGCAGCCCACCCACTGGAACTTCCATTCACTGGAACTTCTAGACTTAAAAAAAAAAAGAAGAAATCATAAAATAAAAATAATTATAAATATATGTATATATGTTTTTAGTTGTGCAGGATAAATATTTTATAGGTAATGATGAGTTATATTCTTTGTTTCAAAAAACTTTTTCTGATTTGTGACGTACTTCCGGTCCCCGGGTGCACGGCTGTTATGCGTTGACTCTCATTATCAGTCGCGCATGCGCATTCATTGCACATCATCGCAAAATAATGGAAAGTCGCTGGGCGCTTATTTCACCGCCCTGGACACGTACAACGTGAGGCTGTACCCACGAGCTGCCGCTACACGGTGTTTCCGGTGACGTTTTTTTTTTCTCTCGGGTAACAGAGCTGCTTAGGTAAGGTTTAAATAATTGAAAAGCCCTTTATCTAATGCCTATTTGCCATTTCTGACCCTCACAACTTTTAATTAGAAGTATCTGTTTTGTTTCTTTGTGAAAATAAAAGCCAAGCCAACCGTTATCAGACTATGTGGACAATTGTAACGGCAGTCATTAATGCATGCCTTATTGAAATATTACACGTAGCTGTCAGCTCATTAAAAAAATAAAAATTATAAAAAAAGAGGTTTAGCCAGCCAGCGCCAGCATCATTTTGATGAGGCATATTTTTGGGAGACCCTGCCTCCGTCCTGCATGTGGGGAAGACCCTCTGTGTTTACACTCGTGGTCTGGGGAGAGAGCAGGACCTCACCAGAGCTGATCACACGCAACTAAAGCGACGTTGAAACAGCAGTAATTATTAATGGTGCCTTCTTGTCGTACTGTTACACAGGTAAACAAGTAATTAGTGAGTTTAATAAATCGCTAAGCGCACATGAGCAAACTAAGTGAGCTGATCTGTGTGCGTGACGTGCGTGTGTGTGTGTTGCGGTCAGTCAGTCAGTCAGTCACATGCTACGGTAGCTACTAGCTGTGCTTATGAACATTGTGGTGTACTGTACAACATTATAAAAGTTGCTAGTTATAAACCCGAATGTCTGAAGACGACTCCTGCCTGTCCATCTTCAGCTCATGAACTGTTTTTACTCCTCAGAGTGTCTGTTAACTTTTGTCTCGTTTTGTAAGCAGCAGTTGCAATTTTTCTGATGAATAAATCTGAATGAATAAATAAACTTTAGTTTCAGTTATTATAAGTTGTGCTGTTGTTTCAGAGACACTATAAACTTAAAGAAACCAAGTAGCAGAAAGATTTAAGCATTACTGTAAATAGTTTGTGAAACAGTAACGTGAATTTTTCATGTTATAAAAGAGTGATTATATAATTAATTTAATTTAATTTTAATATTGTAAAGATCACTGGGGATGGGATGAAATTGAAATAACCTGGATATTATTATTTATGTTGTATTAAGAAAGTAAAAATGAGATTACATACTTATGTGTACAAAGCACCTCAAGCAATGTGGAAAATGCTAAAAAAAAAAATGCAGCATTAATGTGCCTTCTGTACTTTCTTTACAGAATAAAGTCCATACAACCCCTGTGTACCACCTGTGTAACAGACAGAGAGACAAAATGGAGCAAGAGAAATTAAATAATTCAGTGAAGTCAAGAAACGCCGCTCATTGGGCCCGGGTGAACGTCAGAGGATAGCTACAGAGGTGAGAAGCTAAATGCATGATGTAGGTCTTTCTTCTAAAATGTTTTTCATCATAGTAGTTCTGTATTGTGAAAAAGTGAGGAGCAGTAGTGTACATCTTTATAAGTGCAATGTGAATTTGAATTGTTGCTATTAAATGTACACATATACTCATAAAATAAATAGTTGTTAGATGTTAAATAATTAGAAAGCTGACTAATAGCCATTTCCCTATCCTCTTGACTACCAGGAAAAATAAATATTGTCCATGCCCAATATTTCATTATTCATATGGAAGAGAAAGGTGCCAAAACCCACCCTTTCATATTTAGCATAATTGAAAAGCACAAAATCAGTCAGAGAATCTTTATTGTCATTTGCGCCACATGTGGTACATGGGATGAAACAAGATTATGTACACAGGGTCCCAGTTACATCCAACAATAAAATGTAAGATAAAAACAGTAATAACATCTAAGATATGGACTAAGAAAAGCATCTACTAAAAATACACTAAGCACTAATATCATAGAAAACATTACTCCAAACAGCAGCACGAACATGAGTTTGTATGAGCAGATGGGCACGAATGAACACAGAAACATGAAACAGATCAGCAGCAACATGGAACAGATCAGCAGCAACATGTGATATTTTAAAGTGATTCTTCTGGTTAGGGATTCATGAGTCTTAACAGCCTCAGGGTAGAAGCTGTTTCTCAGTCTCTGTAGAGAGCAAAAAGAGTTAATTCAGTAATATGCTGTGGGTGGGAGATATTCAGGTGTACAGATGTCCTCCAAGGAGGACAAATTTAAACTGCTGTTAGTCAGGAGGATATTTTATTAAAGTGGTGCATTCATTTTTTAGGTTTGTGACACCATCTTGGCCCATGTAAAATGCAGATTTACCTTCACAAATCATCTGATCAGTGCTACGTTGCTGCAAGCAGACAGATTCCAACAGTACCACAGTCATTTCCCTGAAGCAGCACTGAACTCCACCATGGAGGTTTACCCACTGCTGAACAGGAACAAGCTGAAAACTGAACTGGCTCTAATCTACAGCGATGAAGAATTCAGGAGCTGCAGTGGTGCTGTGGCTCTGTATCAGCTCTTCATGGGGAACAATCTTCATGACACCTTCTCAGAGACTGTGACTCTGCTGAAAATCCTCATCACAACTCCTATGACCACAGCTGAATCTGAGAGATGCTTCTCAACACTGAAAAGAATAAAGACCTTCCTCAGGAACACGATGTCACAGGATCGACTCAATGCATTGGCCATGCTCTCCATGGAGAAAAATCTTGTCAAAGCCGTCCCTGACTTCAACCAAAGACTCATTGAGAAATTTGCTTCTCTCAAGGATAGAAGGGCAAAATTTATGTACAAAACGTAGAACACTGCTTTTGTTGAAATAGTTCATTTAACTACACAGTGTGATACCTTAGCGTTTAGAGCTGAAACACTACAGAGGGTGGTGCAAACAGCAGAGAACATCACTAGTAGCAGTCTCCACAAAAAGAACATCTACCACAGACATCTGTGTAAAGCACACAGCATCATCAAGGATCACATCCAGTCTGCACAAGGGCTCTTCCATCTACTACCCTCGGGCAGACAATACAGGAATCTGTCATCACACACAAAAAGACTAAAGGACAGCTATTATCCACTGGCTGTCAGATTACTGGACTCTCAATAAATAACACTAAACAACTGGCAATAACTTTGCACCAAGCCACATCTGTGACAACAAATATTAGCTTGTGACAGTAATTATGTGCAATATATATCACATAATTACTGTCACAAGCTAATATTAGCTTGTGACAGTAATTATGTGCAATATATATCACATAATTACTGTCACAAACTAATATTAGCTTCTGACAGTAATTATGTGCTATATATATATATATATATATATATATATATTATATATATATTATATATATATATG
>JBBPBX010000534.1:82266-103719 GCA_038048925.1 Garcialebias charrua
CTTGTGACAGTAATTATGTGCAATATATGTACTGTATATATTAGGCATGTAACGGTTGTAGTGGGTGTACCGAACCGTTTCGGTACGTCATGTTCGGTTCGGTCCACCTGTGTACCTTTTCGGTTATTTTCTCACTCGTTGAACGTTAATATATGCGCCGCGGAACAAAATTTCCTGGGCGCGTTTCAGCACGGAGCTATTATCGCGCAGCACGCGCAGCCCTTAGCCGTTAGCTTCTCACTGCGGTCTCCTGTTTGGGAACGTTTCTTGTTAAAAGACGAGCGTGCACATCCAAAGCTGTGTGGACATTGTTTCATGAAGACTCTGCAGCAGCAACACGTCTAACGTGAATGCGCTGGAAACTACGTCATCGGAATGTGAACGAAGAAAAAACAGCTGTTACAGAAACACCGCTAACAACAGCAGCTCCATTTAAACTACTTTTATCAGGTACATCAGATCAGTCCAGAGCAATAACACAAACTATGAGTTTTTAAATCTATGATTCTAAGTCTGAATGTTGTTATATGCGCAGGCTTTAAAGTTATTCATCCTCGCTACGAACACCCATCACTCAAAAAGTTCAGAACTTTATGAAAAAACTAAAACTGATATTGTCAACAAGCCCTGGAGCAAAGCCCTGCCCTAATGATGAGTGAGAGATTCAACCGTTCAAGAAGAGGTATTGTTCTTTTATTATTATTATCTAAATAATCTTTTTTATTCAAAATCATAATCTTATTAACTTGTTTTTATTTTAATTTTATTTTTTGTGTGTTTTATTTCCAGTGTGGGACAGAGGTAGCTGCTCTTTTCTTCCACTTCAGGGACAGACATCCACCAGAATCTGGTGACCAGATCACCTGCAGCTAAGAAGTGTGTGATGACTGAACTGAACTCTGAACTTTTCCAGGACCTGTCCCACCAAGAAGAGGTTGTTGTGAGTACAGTAATGAGGACAAATACAGCCACACTGCTGCTACTGGACAAAAACTTGATTAGTTAGATTGTAAACAGTCTGTTGCTGCTTATTGTTCTGGTTCTGACTGTTATTGTATTTATTAAGATTTTTATTATTGTTAAAATAGTTTTATTGTAGAGTGCTGTTTATTTAAAATATCATCCAAATGGGTCACTTTTATTTATTACTACAATACAATACAAACATATTTTTGGCATATTTTCAAAATAAACATTTTGTAAGTCTTTATTTTGTCTTTTTTTTTTGTACCGAAAATAAACCGAACCGAGCCCTCCTTGTAATTGAACCGAACCGAAATGTGATTTTAGCGTACCGTTACACCCCTAGTATATATATATGTAGCTTATATTACAACCTTGAAATACTTATTCATTTAAATACATCATGTTGCACCGTTGAAATTCTACCATGTTGTTTTTTTACTATGTTTGTAGGACCTTGTAAATATAATTACTTTTTCATTTGTAGGTCCTTTATTTTTGTACCTTTATTGCATGCTTTAGTATTTTTTTGTTTGTTCTTTGTTGTTTTAGTGAGTCAAATTGGTTGTTCTCATTCTGAGCATTTCATTGTACTGTTGGCCTTGTTTTAATCTGCATTTGATAAATAAACACCATAAAAATCTTGAAAAGTTGTTTTTTTATTTTTGAGAAAATAGCCCCCCTGGTGAACAAATGAGGAACCGCCACTGTACATAAGTACAGCATCAGAGGATTAGCGTTACAATGGGTGTGTAGTTACTTGGAAAACAGGAATCAGTTTGTACAATTGGATGATGTGAGATCAGATCACTGTACTATTACATGTGGAGTTCCACAGGGATCGGTACTTGGTCCGAAGTTGTTCATCTTGTATATAAACGATTTGGTTAAGGTGTCTGGTCTCTTCAAATGCGTTCGTTTCGCTGATGATACAACTTTTCTTTGTTCTGGTACTAATATTGAACAACTATTGGAGTCAATGATGAAGGAGTTTGTTATAATTCAGAATTGGTTTAAACTCAACAAATTATCATTAAACTTGGAAAAAAACTATATGATATTTAGTACCGTATTCGCCGGAGGAAAATACGCTCCGGTGTTTAATCCGCTTTGTCCAATTATTAACAATAATCAAGAAAAAAACGTACACAATACGCCTCAGAGTTTAATACGCGTCATCACCACGCGACGCGTCAGCGCCTCATTTGCCCTAATCAAGATGGCGGCGACAGAAGCAAGCGAGTACGAAGATCTTCACAAGGAAACACGGTAAAACAATTATTTCTTTGCGAGAAAAAATATATTTCTTAGCTGACTTCATAGCAGACGTGCTTCTGAGCTTAACGAAATGTTCAAATCAGCTGGATTTAAAAAAAAAAGTTCGCTGAATTTTAGGCAGGCGCCAGGCGGGTCAAACCGGACGCTTTCTTTCTTTAAATTTAGCTAAATAAACGCTTAAAAAATATATTTCTGAGCTGACTTAATAGTAGACGTACTCCTGAGTTTAACGAAATGTTCAAATCAGCTGGATTTAAAAAAAAAAGTTCGCTGACTTTTATGCAGGCGCCAGGCGGGTCAAACCGGACGCTTTGTTTCTTTAAATTTAGCTAAATAAACGCTTAAAAATATATTTCTTACCTCACTATAGCAGACGGGCTCCTGAGCTGAACCAAATGTGAAATCAGCTGGATTTAAAAATCCGCGGTGTGGTTTATGAGTGGTATCTTGCAAACAAAAACAGCTACATCCACAGCAGGGAGCGGGCAGCGACAGTCATCAGTCCGACCAAAGGAGGCTTTTTTCGGACACAGCAAGTAGAAACTTCTGGAAGTGGCCCCTCTTCCTCTTCACTCTCTGAGTCCTCTGCTGGCTGCTGCCTACAGCGCCTCTATAGCGGCCGAAACTGGTACTGCACCATTTTCGCCAAAAATGAAAAACGAAGAATCAGAGCGAAAAATGAGTCTAAAAATATGGGAAAAAATCCATAAATAATATTCTTCGGTGTTTAATACGCTGGACATTCAAATGAGCAAAAATACTGCGTATTATAGAACGGTTTTTACGGTAATAGAAATAAAACTATTGATGTTCCATTTCAAGTTGAGAATTCAGTGATTTGTAGTCAGTGAGGCAAAATTTTTGGGTGTTGTCATTGACGATAATCTTTCATGGAAACAACATAGGAGCCAAGATGGTGTAGTGGCAGGGCTTTGGACTTGGGACCCGAAGGACGCGGGTTCGCGTCCCGGCCACTACACACCTTGGGGTGTCTATGAGTGCACATCTAATTCTCCAGCTCCCCGGGCGCTTTCTATGGCTGCTCACTGCACCACCTGGTAGGTGGTTGGGTTAAATGCAGAGACGAATTTCGTCTGTGTATGGGAAACATACGCAAATGACAGGAAAAGACATTATTATTATTATATAAATTCTGTTAAAGCAAAAATATCTAAATCTATTGCAATATTTTATAGGCTTAGACATCTACTAAACAGCAAGGCACTGTATTTGTTGTATAATACAATTATTGTTCCACATTTGATTTATTGTGTTCATGTTTGGGGAAAAGCGTGTAAATCAATCACAATGCCCATTTTTATTTTGCAGAAAATTGTAAGAATTATAACTAGAAAACATTACTGTCACCCATCAAGTGAATTATTTTATCAAATTAAGTTGCTGAAATTCTATGATTTGGTGGACTATAACATTTTGTCACTTATGTATAGAGCTCATAAAAATACACTACCATCAAATATCCAACTGTATTTTGTGAAAAGATCAAGTTGTTACAATCTCAAGGGGAAAGATGTATTTCTAAAACCGCAGTTTAGAACTAGTTTGAAGGGAAGAACTACCTTAATTCAAGGAGTACGATTATGGAATGACTTAAAGCTGCAGTATGTAGCTTTTTTTATGAACATATTTCTTCACTCTGTCACTACATCCTGACAGACTGATGTTAGCCAGGTAATCTCTGAAAAAAAAATAAAAAAAATATTGTCCCCTTGCTTCTCCAGGTGGTAAATAAGC
The DNA here is from genome assembly GCA_038048925.1 of Garcialebias charrua. Taxonomy (NCBI): domain Eukaryota; kingdom Metazoa; phylum Chordata; class Actinopteri; order Cyprinodontiformes; family Rivulidae; genus Garcialebias; species Garcialebias charrua. The sequence continues at coordinate 86,263 of JBBPBX010000534.1, forward strand.
ATTTCTAAAAAGAAAAGGTGACCCACCATTTTCCAGCCAATAAAAACAGAGTTTGTAACCAGCCAATAAAAACAGAGCTTGAATTTGAATCAGCCAATAAAAACAGAGCTTGAATTTGAAATTTAACAGACCACAAGGGGGCAGAATGCTCTGAGGGGGAGGGATCAGAATGCTTTGCCTGTTGAAAATATTTCTAAGTGCTGGAGTTCTACAGAAACTGCATACTGTACCTTTAATGACAAATGTTAAGGAAGCCAAATCAATCCTTGTATTTAAGAAACTGGTTAAAAATGAATTGTTAAACAAATACAGGGAACCCTCGAATTACGTCAGGGTTCCGGACCTAAGGATGTGACTTAGGTCGATGTTGTCGTATCTCGGACCAAAAACACGTGCCGATCGTAGGTCCGCATTACTGACGTAGGTCGCGGCTATACCGCTAACGGAGCGCCGCGCACACATTTAACGGCATGAGACTGAACAAGCGGACATACCGGGCCATAAACATGCACAGAACTTTATTTACAAACACTTTGCTAACACATTACACCACACATTCATCCATAAACACACAAAACCTGAACAGCATGTACAGGTACTGTACAGCAATGTTAGACAGTGCTATTCAGCACAGCACATCACTTCTCAAAAGAGCAGCTGTTAACATCAGAACTGCAACAAATCAGCATAAAATCACATCCATCCATCCATCCATCTATCAGCAAAATGATGTCAACCATAAAACATGAACACTTCTCAAAAGAGCAGCTGTTAACATCAGAACTGCAGTAAATCAGCATAAAATAACATCCATCCATCCATCCATCTATCAGCAAAATGATTTCAACCATGAAACATTCTCAAAAGAGCAGCTGTTAACATCAGAACTGCAGCAAATCAGCATAAAATAACATCCATCCATCCATCCATCCATCAGCAAAATGTCAACCATGAAACATGAACACTTCTCAAAAGAGCAGCTGTTAACATCAGAACTGCAGCAAATCACCATAAAATAACATCCATCCATCCATCGGCAAAATGATGTCAACCATGAAACATGAACACTTCTCAAAAGAGCAGCTGTTAACATCAGAACTGCAGCAAATCAGCATAAAATAACATCCATCCATCAGCAAAATGATGTCAACCATGAAACATGAACACTTCTCAAAAGAGCAGCTGTTAACATCAAAATGCAGCAAATCAGCAGGAACTCACATCCATCCATCCATCCATCCATCCAGCAGCAGCAGTAGCAGCAGCATCAGCTTATTGACATGAATCAGCACCAAATCAGCATAAAATCACATCCATCAGAAACATGTTGCAACCATCATGTTTTTGAAACCAGTGCGTTGGTGTGCAGTCCATGTCCATGTGCATGAAAAAGAAGTTCATGAACTCTAAAAAAGCAAGAAGCAGCAAAAATAGGAAACAAAATGTCCTTACTTTGACTGAAGTGTAGGTAGACACTGATGTTTTTCTCAAGTTCAAACCTGGATCAGATGGAACTGCTTAGCCAGTGCTCAACCATGAGTGGCTAATAAAATACCTCTCGCTAAACCTATGCTAACTGTCGCTAATAAAATACCTCTCGCTAAACCTAATCCTAATTGTCGCTAATGCTAACTGAATGCTATGCTAAATGATGATACAGATCGATAGTATGTACGTTTGCTGTTCTCTCTCTCGCCGAAACTCAACAACGTGGTCAAGATGGCGCGTCCCTTTAAATAGTACGGCAGTGTCGCCCCACCCCTACTTCACGGTCATGCGCACTGTCATGCATAAACAGCCAAGGTACTGTACCCCTCCCCCACCTTGCCGCTTGCCGTAGTGACGCACTATTTTTTGCCGTATCTCGATTGCATACTTCTAATTTACCTCGATCGTAAGTCTGTTTTTTTGCCGTATGTCGACGGCATTCTTTCATAGAGGCAAATCATAAGTCTGAGTTGCCGTAGCTCGGGGGTGTCGTAACTCGAGGGTTCCCTGTACCTGTATGTATGTATGTATGTATGTATGTATGTGTATNACACAGATGAATAACATATGCTTTAAACACATGAACGGTTTAATAAACAATTAAATAAACAACAGACCACTTTTCTTATTTTACAATTAAATGAAATGATACTTTTTACCCCTTTTTTAAATAAAGAAAGGAAACTTAATGCCGGCTACTAACTAAAAAATATATAGTTCGGGTCGTTGCAGGCCTGATGTTGGTGCACTTGCGCTAACATTCCCCTTCAACCGTGTCCCCGATCACCTGAAAACCTCCGTCTCCTGGAGGTCAGTCTCGCCGTAGTCTGTCTGCTTCAGTCCGATGTCCTCAGCAGGGTTGAAGAATCCGTGCCCCCGTCCTCGCGTCTCTCTCTCTCTCTGCTGGCAAGCCGCCAACCGTTGGCGAGTCACGTTAGCGATAGCCCCTCAACTGTCGGAGTAACGGACAGTTCTGGCACATGGTGGTGCGCGCCCTCAGAGAAAGCTGGTTTCGTTGCATAAATCGGTAGCACCACGATGCACCGCCAGTGAACTCCAAAATGTCCATGTTTTTGGAGAGAGCCACGGCGTGCAGCCAAAGCTGGACCGTGGAGACGCCTCTCCCGGCCGCGCGTTCTTCCAAAACCCACTGTTTGACCCGTTCCTCCAACTGGGGCCAGCGGGCCTTCTTCCCCCTGTTCGCCCTCTTGGACCGCTTCATGGCGGTCAGCGAGACCTCCGCCTTTCTCCACAACCGAACACAGGCCTTGTTGACCCCGAAGTGACGTCCCGCTGCTCTGTTGCTGTTTTCCACAGCGAATTTCACGACCTGCAGCTTAAATTCTGCAGTATAGGAATTTCTTTTTGGTGGCATTTTCTCTCGTAGTTCTCAGTATGAATGTGTTGTCGTTGATTTCTCCTGCTCTCTCTCAGTGATTTGGCGGGAGGTGATGGGTCAGAACTAGTCAGAAGTCTTTGTATTTTATCAGCAGAGGCGTGCCCAAACTGTTTATGAAGTTTCTCCAAAACTTTCATCTTTTCACTTGTGTTCATGTTGTCAGTTGTAGTCAGTATTTCTTCCTCCGTAGCAGCCAATAGCTCATCAGAGTGAGTAGGATTTTTATTTTCACTGTCCACAATGTTCACACAGTAATGACCAGAGCTAGTAAAGTCCAGTTTGACAGGCTGGTTGAACATCATTGCACTGTCCCTTTCCATGTCCAAAACGGTCCCAGCCCTTTTTAATGATGTTTTACTCAGAAGTAGTGGAATGTCAGCAGGTACCACTTCAGTTTCTATATTACACCTTTTGTTGCCAATCTGAGCAGGTATCCGTACCTTTTTGATGGAGTGCACGACTCTTCCATCTCCAAACTTAAAGGGCCTGTGACTTTGTGTTTCTGTCTCTTTCATCATCTTCACACTTTTCTTTTGTAACACAGTACTGTAGTTGTCCAGCCACTTTTGTCCACAAACTGTCCTAGTACAAGCAGTGTCTATTATTGCTGAGCCAAAACATTCTGTCATGAATATTTCTGCATCTGTTGGTGATTCTTTGGTGTACAAAGTTATGTTGCACTCTTCCACATCTGTTGTATCATCAGTTATTTTAACAAACTCAGCTTTGTGTGGACAGTCTTTAACCCAGTGAAAAGTACTTTGGCACACTGCACATTTTGGTCGTCTTCCGTATTTATCCAGCGGGTTTGTACCTGGCTGTGGAATGCTGGGCTGTGGAGTTTTCTGACGAGTATTTTGCCGTCATGACTTGCCTTTTTGCCACCGTTGCTCTGTAGCAAACACGGACTCCTGGTTAATATTTTCTGCTGTCATACTACTTTTCTTTTCGCCAAATATTCTCTTCAAAGCAGATTTCATTGCAGCAAAAGTTATATCTGAACATGCTGTTAGAGCTATCTGTCCGTCTGTAATATCCAAACATGCGGTGTCCAAAAGCTTAAAAGCTAATGGTACATCCAGACCGAACGCGTTTTCAACTGCAGGAGCGTCCAGTTTACATGCAAAGTCAATGGGGGACGCGCCTCCAGGCGCGTCTTGGCGTCGGGCGTCACGTCACGTGCGTGTTGAGCGTGCTGGAAAGCGTTTTCCGTGCACGTGAACCCGCGTCAGCCTCCAAAGCACGCCTTGAACATGCTGAAGATTTCGCCGTTCAAACTCGTGAACGCGTGTGTCAACCAATCAGGGAGAGTCGGGGGGAGAAGAGAGGGGGAGAGTCCCTATGTGACGCGGAAACGAGGGGACGGGTATTGCGCAACTATGTGACGTATTGTTTGTGGGACACAGAAAAAACCCGCGAAGTCGTGTACTATGGAAGAGAAACTCATTGTAGCTGTGTGTTCGCGACAAGTCCTTTACGACCAGTCAAGTCTGCTCTACAGAGACAGAAATAAAAAGCTCCTTGCCTGGCGGAGTGCAGTGAGGAACTCTGTATACCGGTAAGCCCCCCCGCCGCAGCTTCACGTTCTGGTCTGGACACCACTGGGTCCAGTGCGTCCACTTGCGTGCGTGACAAGCTTTTTTGCCGTTGAAAAGGTGCTCGGTCTGGATGTACCATTAAACCGCGTCGGGCAGCTCCATGTTGTATTTTTTCATGCGCGAGTAACGCTGCTCAAAATCAATAATATAGTCCGCCATCGACATGTTAGCTTCTTTAATGACTCGGTCAAAGTCTGAGTACGCTTCATAGATCCTGTCCTTTTCCTCTTTTAGGAACAAATCATCTAGCTTAGCTAACAATGTGGTCATTCCAGTGTCTTTATTTAAATCGTCTACCGGAATTTCCATCGCCGTGTCTCGCGCCCTTCCAGACAGCGCCAGGGCGACTGCAAGCGCTTGCTTTTTCTTCTCCAAATCTGTAACTCTCGTCCAAATGTTGACTTCATTCTTCCAACTTTCATAAGGCTTTCCTTCTTCAAACGTTGGTGGAACTCTGTAGTTAGAAACCATCCTCTGCTACCAATGTTAGTCAATAAAAATAACTTCTTCTTTTGGATCGAACAGAACTTTATTCCACCGTGTATCACTCCAACAGTCACAGAAACCACAGAAGAAGAGTGTAAAACATGTGCTACTGGCATGACAGTGCCCCCAGTGGATTAGCATGTAAACTGCATGTAAACTAAACTAAACAAAAGTATAACAATGCAGCTCTGCAGACATGGCACACTGCTGTCTTGCTTTGTGGTGTTTCTAGTGTAAAATATTTCCACACAGCGGACATGTTGAGATGAAAAGTTGGTTAACCGTTAGCCACAGTGCTGCTCAATCTTCAATGCTCACGTTTAAGCTGGCTGCAAACTATGAAATGGATTTCCTGAATGTGAGGCGGGTCTTATTACTCTGGGTTCATGAGACACGCCTCCGTTCAGGAAATCCATTCCATAATTTGAAGCCAACGTGCAGAGCAGCTGGCAGGGAATCATGTGGAGACGTTTTAGCAGACAAAGACATGCATCATAAATCGGAAATCTCTGCAGGTTGGATAAAAAAAAATCAGATACGTAAATTATGCTGATATCGGAACCCGATACCAGTTCTGGATCAGATTGGCCCCATCCCTAAACTAAAGGTTAAATGAATGTCTAGGATTTGTCTGTGCAGTGTGCATGAGTGTCCAACATGAAACTTTGTCACAATATTCTAATTTTCTGACAGTTTTGTCTAAGCCATAACCATCAAAATTACAAGAAATAAAGGCGTGAATTCACTCTATGTGTAATGAATCTAGTCACAATATTCCAGTTTTGTTTACTGTATCTGCAGGTGAACTTTTTTGTTTTTAGTGTCACAGATTCTTACCTTTTTGCTGACCAAGAAACTTCCAGCTACTGCCAGTCCATGAGTGAAGTTGTCGATGCAGTTGGCCAGTAGATTAAGGTACCCGCTAGTCTGTCACATACAAAACCAAAAAGGACTTGTTTTTTCTAAAGTTATGCTCCAGTTTGTTTGCTCCAAGTGTAGTCCAACTGTCTCATTTTACCATCACATTCTATCCTGAGGCTGTTAGACTCACAAATCTCTAACCAGGATAATCACTGTGAAAAAACGGTGAAAATTGCTGTCATGCCACTTGGCTGTTGATGTGTGCTGCCGACTATCCATGATGCTGATCTCATGCTGCTGATTATTTCGTGTTGCTGTGTTCATTGGTCCTCATCTGCTCACAGATACTCATGCTTGTGCTGCTGTTGTTTTGGTGCATTGTTTTTGTACTATTAGTGCTTTGTGTATTCTTAGTTTAGTGAATGTAGTATATTCTTAGTTCATGACTCGGCTCTTACTAATGTTTTTCTTTAAAATGTGTGTTTTTGTTGGATGTAACTGGGACCCTGTGTACAGTTTTGTCCCACCTCATGTATCATGTGTGGTGTGTAAGACAAATAAATCTATCTGACTTTGACATTCTGCTCATTAACTGCAATATGATTTGATTCTCAACACTACCTTGATTTTTACTGCTCGATCCTGCAGACTCTGCTGTGTGGAGGATTTCCATGAATCTGCACAGTGTCCATTTTTGAGTGAAGCTTCTGCTTTTACACAAAAAGCTGAATCTGACTGCATCTGTAGAGGAAAAACACAAACATCTTGCCTGTGTGTCTATTTTTCCAACAGCTTTTTAATTCAACCTTTATTTGGGCAGGTTAATCCCACTGAACCTCGAGGACTCATTTACAAGAGAGACCCGTTTCAACAAAGAATGATGACAACAATAGACATTCATAAGAGAGGCATGCAGATTTTTTTTTAACAATTAAAAAAAAAGATGTCAAAGTAGCAAACACAGACAGATTATAAGGCAAATGTACTTTTTAGAAAACTAAAAGCAGGAACATGTCTGCGTTGGTTTTTGCTCTACATTTCATTCTGAACCTCAATTGTACAAAAGAACCAGACAGCAGCTTTTAATTTTCTGACATTTTTACACATGATTCAAGTTAGTGATCTTTTATTTTTCAAGAAATAACATATGAGTATGCATCAGGATAATAACAGATGACCTTTCATGTCCAGCATTCTAAAAAAAATCAACAACGTACATGTGAAGCTAAAGCTTCTGTTTTCTGAGAATAGTCAACTTCCCTGTTCCATCATCCAGAAACAACTTTAAGAGTTAAATTGAGTCAAATAAGGCGAGGTGGAAAAAGGTCGCAGTCCTCTCATTGTCACTGGGAAATGTTTGCTTCACTTCTATGACTGAACCACGAGGAAGTAATACAGTACAGTGATCAAATTTAGGATAAATGTAGGGTAGACTCCTCTGACAGACTGGAGCCCAAGTGTCTGTGCAAAACACATTGCATGCTCTTTTTGATGAAAACCAAGTCAACCAGAACAACTCAAATTGGATAACATCCGGGCAAGTTTCATCAATTGCTGTATTTCCCCAAATATAATATATTAATCTTAAAATCAATCCAAAACATATTCATGTAGTTACATTGATGTATCTTTTGTGACACTAAATATTCTACATGAAAACATTTTGAACCTTCTCTGTTAGTCTCTGTCCTGTCGGTCACTGCCTCTGCCTAAAAGCTGAGTGTGGGCACTGAAATGGATGAAGCAGCTGCTTCATTCCAGCGCTAAAAATAGACACAAGGTGCCGAGACGTGGATTCAAAATCTCCTTCAATGGCTTAAAAACAGACAGGAGGAAGGTCTTTACTATCATACTACAAGCAGACATTAAATAACCTCTCTCATTGATAATATTTCTAATTAACGGGCTTACACTTTGAAGAACATTGCTCCAAACATTTCCTTACAGGATTAGTAACTATTGTAATGAAATGTCATTTGAACAGCTACAAATCAGTGTACTAATTTTTTTTCTATACGGTATGTGAGTTTAAAGAACTTTAACAGATTATAAAGTGGGTAAAGACTAGTGTGGAGGTATAATCTAAACATGTATTTCTTTAGATTTTAACCTAAAAGAATTAATGAAATTCCACATCCATGGCTCTGATGGAATTGATAGAATTAATAACTACTGCTGTTGATCAAAAACAATGCGGTGTGGGTGTATTTATTGATTTGAAAAAAGCCTTTGACACTGTTGATCACACCATTCTCCTTCATAAGTTACATAGTTATGGTATTAGAGGTGTTGCATTACAATGGGTACGTAGTTATTTGAATGATAGGGTACGTAGTTATTTGAATGATAGGAAACACTCATGAATGAGGTGAAATCAGAATTCAGCACCATCACATGTGGAGTTCCTCAAGGATCGATATTGGGACCTAAACTATTTTTGTTATATATAAATGATTTGGTAAAGGTTTCTGGACTCATTAAGTGTATTCTTTTTGCTGACGACACTACTTTTTTTGGTGTGGGTGATGATGTTGAACAGACTTTGAAATTAATGATGACTGAATTTGTTAAAATTAATAATTGGTTCAAAATTAATAAGTTGACGTTAAATCTGGATAAAACAAATTACATGATATTTACCGGTAGTAACAAAAACAGATCAATTGATGTTCCATTTCTAATTGACGACTCGGTGATCAATAGAGTTCGTGAGGTGAGGTTCTTGGGTGTCATCATTGATGATAAATTGTCTTGGAAACAGCAAATACATTTTATTAAAGCAAAAATATCCAAATCCATTGCTATATTTTACAGAGTCAGAGATTTTCTGAATAATAAGGCATTAGTTCTGTTGTATAACACATTCATTGTTCCACATTTAATTTATTGTGTTACTGTTTGGGGAAAAGTTTGTAAATCAATTACAATGCCTATTTTTATTTTACAGAAAAGAGTTGTTAGACTTATTACAAGAAAGCAGTATAATCATCCATCAAATGTATTATTTTGTCAAACGAAATTGTTGAAATTTTACGATTTAGTTGATTATGTATATTCTGTTGGTTATGTATAGAGCACAGATTGAATCACTTCCTTTAAATATTCAGAGGTATTTTGTTAAAAGAATGAGTTGTTACCATTTAAAGGGGAAATATACAGTATATTTGTAAAGCCACAAATTAGAACGAGTTTGAGGGGAAGATCAGCCATGGTTCAGGGCGTTGGGTTGTGGAACGTTTTGGAGAATGATGGCAATATTTAAGAGAATGATTAAGTTTAAATTCTTACAATCCTATTTCTAAATTAGTTTAAGTTATAAATTGTATGTTATGTTGATGGTTAAAAGCTTTGTTCATTTCTTTTGGAAATTGAATAATTTGGGTGTGTGAATTGTTTGTTAGATAGATAAGGGGCAGATTAAATAAGAATTTTTTTCTTCAATCTGCTGCCTTTCATTTTATATTTGTTGGGTTTTTTTTCTTCTTTTTATGTGTATATTGTTGTGTATTTTATTATAAAATGAATGAATAAATAAATAAAATAAAATCAATGATGCACTTATTGTAGCCCCACATGAAAACTATTAAAATTATATGCCTAGCATTTTGTCAAAGTATGAATATCACCAGAGTTTCAGACTGAGATAATCTTTTGTTAAGAAATGACAGCTGGGCTGAGTTTAGTCAATAACCGTGTTTCCATCCATTTTCATTTCGAATTTTGAGCTTATTTTTGAAATCTCGCAAATATGTAAATACAAATTAATGCAAAGCAGAAGTGTTTCCATCTACTGGCTTGAAGCGCATCTACCAAGCCACGCACAGCGTCATTACGTCAGACGTCAGCGTCATTACGTCAGACGTCAGCGTCATTACGTCAGACGTCAGCGTCATTACGTCAGACGTCAGCACTGCGCATGTCTACAGTAAACAGGAAGTAGCGGTTGAAAACAGAACCCGGCCACACATCTCGTCAAAATGGAGAGAATATTTCAGGTACGTGTTGCTATCGGGCAAGTTGTATTTATTCTGTCATGCCAACTAGTTTTAGCGATGTTACATGTTGTCCGGAGCGGAAACAGCTGAACGTCACGTGACGTGAATGTTCGCTACGGCAGAACTGAGTCGGAAAATCTGTTTCCATCTGTCGTTTTGCGCATCTGCTCATTTTCGAAGATCCCAAAAACCACCTCAAGCGAGCGTATAAACTTTTTGGCGAATTTGAGGAAGTAACTTCGCATTTTGCCATTTCCATTAAGCTTTTCTGCTGCGATACTTCAAAATGCGCAGCTAGAAACCTTGATGGAAACACGGCTACTGAGAAGGGTGGCTTGTGACTCGCTGATGTGAATCTGTGACACAAATTGCAAAGATGGCCTCTCTCACCACCCGCTGACACCCCGTCTTGTGCATTGGCCCATCAAAATTAGTTTTGACGAGCATCGTGTGGTGGGTCAGAACATCGTGGGCGTGATTATTTATGTAAAGTGGCTGCAGTCAGCTGATCTTAGGGCAGCGTCTACTGAGAAGCTGCTGGTCGAGGCTGTTGAAAATACAGCCAGTGTTACAACAGTTTCTGTAAAACTGAAAGTCAAATGTTATAAAGATAGTAAAGAAACCAGTGGAAGGAGATTGGACAATTGTGGGCATGCGGGAGACAGCACAGAGAACCAGCAGCACTTCCTGACTGCGCCTCCAGCAGGCAGTCGCAGCAACGACGACCTGGAGGAAGTGCTCCTCAGCTGGGCAGGGTAGGGGCACGTTCCCACAATAAATTCAAGCTTTTCTTCCAAAACGTGAACGTACTGTTGTGAACTCTTTGGTACATTAGAGGTCATCGGTTGCTTCTGTTTGCACATGTCCCCTGACAGATATGCAGACTAAGCATGAAAACCTCTGCACAGAGCATGCCAATGAAAACAGAAGTATGTGTTGGCTTGTACTGACATGCGAGGCAAAAAGACTACTCACAGAAAGGTTAAAATTCATGTCTGACTCTGAGGTGGCATCCTCGAGGCCGTCTTGGTCTGGGAACATTTTCTCCAGCAGCAGGAAGGAAAACAGGCCGATGATTACCCACAAGCCCTGGGTCGTGTAGTGGTTTTGTTTACCAGCTGGAAAGTAGCAGACAGACTGTATATATGTGGGCAGGAGGATGATTTTTTTAAATTAAACCTTTATTTAACCAGATTAAAAAAAACATTGAGGTCACTTGGGTGACCTGGCCAACAACAGGTACTAGGATACCTGAGTGGTGGTGCTACAAGTACCAGACGTTCCCTTAACTGTCTGAGACTTACGGTAGATCAAAAATATCGTTTAAGCAGGGGTTCTCAAACTTTTTGGGTTCAGGGACCCCTTACAAAGGAGAAAAAGTTTCAGGGACACCCTCATAGTCATAACATAGTCCAGACTTGACTATTGTAATGCTTTGTATGTTGGTGTTAATCAATCCTCCATCTCCCGTTTACAGCTTGTACAGAACTCTGCCGCGCGCTTTTTGACCAACACACGAAAATATGAACACATCACTCCTGTCCTGTCCTCTCTACACTGGCTCCCGGTTCAGTTCAGGATACAGTTCAAGCTGCTGCTGTTTGTTTTCAAAGCTCTGAATGGACTTGCACCTCTCTACATCTCAGAACTTTTGAAAGCCCATCAGCCCGGCAGAGCTTTACGATCTGCCAGTCAACACCTGCTGGAGGTGCCTCGCTCAAGGTACAAACAATGGGGAGACCGGTCATTTTCTGTTGCCGGCCCAAAAGCCTGGAACAGCCTCCCCCTTGAGCTGCGTGCCACCTCTGATCTGACTCTGTTCAAAACCAGACTGAAGACCCACTTGTTCAAAAAAGCTTTCAGTGTGTAACTTTTATTACTTTTGGTATTTTAGTATGTAGCATTTTTTATTTCCATTGCCTTCTTTTATTACTGTTGTTTTTTATTCTATTTTCACTGATTTATTGTTCCAGTTTATTAATCTTTTTATCCTGTTAAGCACCTTGGTCAATGCAAGGCATTGTAGGAAGGTGCTATACAAATAAAGTTTATTATTATTATTATTATTATATAACCCTCATGTGTATTAAAATATTTTCTTCATTTTGTCTCTTTACTGCAATATATTTGTGTAACATAAATACTTTAAGACATGTTCTTTAATAGTGTTAATACAATTTTTATACTTTTAAATATGGAGTATTTTTCATTCAAGACGCACTTAATTAACATTTTTTTTAATTTCAACTTCCAAAAATTACAGTTTAGAGAAAATTAACAGCCTCAAAAACCACTTTGAATCTTTACCTTTTCACATAAAGAACGTTATCAATGTATTGCCACTTCTTCAAATTATTACAGAAACCTCTACATCAAACTGAACAGAATCACAACAGCAGTAGTTTCACCAAGTAACAGGTTCGTTTATAAAACCATCGATGCTGGAACGTAAGAAATTTTTGAATAATGTAGAAGTGATTTCCAGCATTTTGGTGTATTTTAACAGGTTGTTAAACATCTACATGCTTGTAAATACAAACCGGATCCCAAAAAAGTTGGGATGCTAAATAAATAGTGAATAAAGACTGAATGCAATGATGTGGAGATGGCAAATGTCAATATTTTATTCAATATAGAACATAGATGACAGATCAAAAGTTTAATCTGTGTACTGTAAACATTTTAAAGAAAAAATATGTTGATTCAAAATTTCACAGTGTCAACAAATTCCAAAAAAGTTCGGACAAGTAGCAATAAGTGGCTGGAAAAAAGAAATTGATCATATAACGAACAGCTGGAAGACTAATTAACACTAATTAGGGCAATTGACAACATGATTGGATATAAAACGAGCTTCTCAGAGTGTCAGTGTCTCTCAGAAGCCAAGATGGTAAGAGGATCACCAATTCCACCATTGTTGAGCAGAAAGATAGTGCAGCAATACCAGAATGGTGTTACCCAGCGTAAAATGTTATCATCATCAACCGTGCATAACATCATCAAAAGATTCAGAGAATCTGGAACAATCGCTGTGCGTAAGGGTCAAGGCCATAAAACTCTACTGGATGCTCGTGATCTCCGGGCCCTTAAACGTCACTGCACCTCAAACAGGAATGCCACTGTCAAGGAAATAACAGAATGGGCTCAGGAATACTTCCAGAAAGCATTGTCAGTGAACACAATCCACCGTGCCATCTGAAACTCTACAGTGCAAAGAGGAAGCCATTTCTAAGCAAGCTCCACAAGCTCAGACGTTTGCACTGGGCCAGGGGTCATTTAAAATGGAGTGTGGCAAAATGGAAGACTGTTCTGTGTCAGATGAGTCACGATTTGAAGTTCTTTATGGAACACTGGGACGCCATGTCATCCGGACCAGAGAGGACAAGGATAGCCCAAGTTGTTATCAACGCTCCGTTCAGAAGCCTGCATCACTGATGGTATGGGGTTGCATGAGCGCTTGTGGCATGGGCAGCTTGCATGTCTGGAAAGGCACCATTAATGCAGAGAACTATGTTCAGGTTCTAGAACAACATATGCTCCATCTAGACGTCATCTCTTTCAGGGAAGACCCTGCATTTTTCAACAAGATAATGCCAGACCACATTCTGCAGCAATCACAACATCATGGCTACGTAGGAGAAGGATCCAGGTACTGAAATGTCCAGCCTGCAGTCCAGATCTTTCACCTATAGAGAACATTTGGTGCATCATAAAGAGGAAGGTGCAACAAAGAAGGCCCAAGACGATTGAACAGTTAGAGGCCTGTATTAGACATGAATGTAGAGCATTCCTATTTCTAAACTTGAGAAACTGGTCTCCTCTGTCCCCAGACGTCTGTTGAGTGTTGTAAGAAGAAGGGGGGATGCCACACAGTGGTAAAAATGGACTTGTCCCAACTTTTTGGGGATTTGTTGACTCCATGAAATTTTGAAACATATTTTTCCCTTAAAATAATACATTCTCTCAGTTTAAACTTTTGATCTGTGATTTGTGTTCTATTCTGAATAAAATATTGACATTTGCCATCTCCACATCATTGCATTCAGTTTTTATTCACAATTTGTTTAGTGTCCAAACTTTTTTGGAATCCGGTTTGTAAATAAATAAATTTGCGGACACCCATGCTCATGGAGCCCCAGTTGGAGAAACACTGCTTTAAACAATATTTTAAAAAGTGGACTAAAACATTGTAAAAATAATAAAAGCCAAGATTTTAAAGTTATATTTCATATAAGCAACAGTATTACTATATTTATTATTACCTTCTGCCATAAAAGTAGAGGTGACAAGTAAAATCCATTTTGAATGCATCACAGTTATTGAATCAAATTTCCAAGAACCAATTCTCAAATATCAAATATCTATTTTTTGATATTAATCTGTGCTTTCACTTTGAGAGTCCACTGTGTGAGAGGTGGGGGACACCTGGACAAGTCTCCAGTCCATCACAGGGACACCTGGACAAGTCTCCAGTCCATCACAGGGACACCTGGACAAGTCTCCAGTCCATCACAAAGACACAGAGACAAACGAGACAAACACCATTCTCTTTCACCTAGGAACAATTTAGAGTCACCAATCAGTCTAACATGCATGTTTTTAGTCTGTGGGCAGAAACTGGAGTACAGAGAAAACCCACGTAGCACGGAGAGAACATGCAGACTCCACCCAGAAAGACCCCGACTGGGATTTGATCCGACAACTAGGGATGCACCGATACCAGATTTTTGAAAACCGAGTACAAGTACAAGTACTTACATTAAAGTACTTGCCGATACCAAGTACCGATACAAGTACTAATTAATATTTTTTTAAATCATTCTAATTAACTTAAACTGTTTATTTTCATTAGACACTTCAAACATAAATAAACAAAGTACATTACTACAGTATTGGTAATCTGTACAGGGCTTAAAGTGAAAAAAAAATCCTGAGCCTGAAACTTTTTTGTGTTGTTGATCAAATAAAATCGTAACATTTTGCCAACGTTTATTAAAAATGCTCTCTGAAAAGTGCAAACTGTTTTTAAACAATTCAGCTTCAAGTAACAAGCAAGTGTATTTTAAAGGGTTAAACATCTATGTTTACCTACATAAGTAACTTGATTCAATAACTACTGTAGTTTAGAGAGCAACAAGTCCCAGTTGAATGCATGCAGCTCAAAAACCTGTTTTATTTAACTACAGATTTTATTATTTTATTTAACTTTACTTATTCATGTTCCCCAGATTGAAAATCAACCTTCTTATTTCAGCTGTCACCCCAGCTGTCACTGAACTCCGTTCAATCCTGCAGAAGGAGCCTCCGTCAGAAAGGAGGGGAGGGGGGATTGTTTATGTGTTCAGCAGTGTGTGTGTGTGTGTGTGGGGGGGGGGGGGCTGCGCTTTGATTCGCTGCACCCCCCACATCAACACGAAGAGTCCTGCAGCCAAACAGCCAAACGCTCTGTCGCTCGAAAGGGAGGACTCAGAGGAGGAGCGGACACACAGGAGGAGAACGCCGCGGTGCGTCAACCATAAACACAGAGGCGACACTGTAAACGCATTTCGCCGCACGGCACAGTGCACGCGCAGCGCGCGCGCTCCAGCCTGCGGACCAAAGCGCGAGTCTACTCAGCCTTCAGAGGAGGAGCAGACACACAGGAGGAGAACGCCGAAGCCGCACGGCTCAGTGCGCGCGCAGAGGCATTTTATTTTTTTGTACAAGTTTGGACATACTTTCAGGGCTTAAAGAATGTCCAAACTTGTAAAAAAAAAAAAAAAGTTTTACATTTGAACTCTTACATAGTCAATGAAATGAAATGAAACTGGTATCGGGTCCTGTAGTATCGGAGCCCTTTTATGAGTACGAGTACGAGTAAACGCACATGGTATCGAACCGATACCCGATACTGGTATCGGTATCGGTGCATCCCTACCGACAACCATTCTCGCTGAAAGGCAACAGCTCTACCAACTGAGCCACCCTAGGTGAAACATATTGCAGTCAATCTGTTTTACATCATTTTATCACTGAACCCTAAAGAAAACCAGTTTGTCAGAACAGCTGAAGTTATGATGGTCTCTAGTAATGACTTTGAAACATTTGTGTATAAAATGTAAAAAATGTGAAGCTAATGTGTCAGCTTTTCTATGGCTTTTAAATGATAAATTAGCATCTATGCTAAGTGTTGGTCAGCAGCTTGTGATTAATGACATGTTTTAGACATGTGTGACCCTTTATGGCAGAATGAGACACAAGGAATTGTTCCATTGAGTTAATTTTTTTAATTTTGTATCTCAAAAGCTTCAAAATTATGCATTAGGCCACTTATCACCTGGTCAGGCAACAAGTTAGTTTAGTTTACTAAAGTGCTGATTTATAACTATTTTTAAAGGCCTGGAGCGATTTCATTGAGGATTCCAGCTGTATATTAAAAAAGGAGGAATACCCAAAAACACAAGACATCCAGTAGTGATACTAGATAAGTAAACTTTGCTTTGTAGAACAAAAGAAATAATTAATCCTGAAAGTTTAAAAAGACACAGTGGCTCAACCCAGTTTGTGTTCATAACACTGGAGACCCACCTGTAGGATCTGAGAGTGCCCACGCTTCAGGGAGGAGATGGAGGAAAACATCACCAAGGAGACCACCAATAGCAAAGCTCAAAAGCTGCTTCAGCTTCTGGCACCCAGCTGGCAAAACACAGAAGGAGCAGGGCACAAATTACTGCGAGGTATAAATATCGTAAAATATTAATAATATTAATAAATATCCTGATGCATGCTCACTGATAATGAAGACTTTAATTTCTTGTGGTTTAAGCTTACATACATTCATGACTCGTTCTTCTGTAAAGGTTCAAAAATGAACATACATAGCTGTACATGCAGAACAGTGGCTCTAACTTTACCTTTAATCTAATTCCTTATGCACAGACACCTTATTCACAGAAAGTTCCCTGCTAATCTCTGAGCAGGGTTGCACTTAACTCTGCACTTCCTTGTGCTCAAAATACATGAGGAATGCCACGTTCCAGTGGGTGGGGCCCCTCAAAAGGTTTCGGCCCTCAGCCTGACCCACAGAAACTGACGCCACTGAGGTGCAATGACAATAATGCTGAGTGTGTTATTGGATATTTATGTGCAACAACATCAACTGTATCATACTGTAGAGCTTAAGAAAAGGTAAGAGCCCAACCTTTCTTGAATTCAGAAAGTTATATTCCCAACATTCTTTGTTTCAACACTGTTTCATCCAAAACTTAACCAAATGTACCACTGTTTAGTTATAAGTATAAAAGGCTCACTATAAAAACAAGCAAAGCACCACTGCATTTAAGTTTTACAATGAGCTTTGGAACGTGACGTCACTGTGTCTGCGGCGTGGTGGCTGATGGGATATGAGAGCCATCTTGAAGGACCATAAACATAAAAACTGCTGAAAACAAAGCTTCCTCGCTTAAATCCAAGTAGATTAAAACAATTTAGCAATGGTACGAACTTGTTGCATTATTGGATGTAATGTCCGATCACACGACCAGAGTGATAAAAAGATACAAAATTGACTTTCATTTCATTGTTATCCCACATGGAAACAATGCGAGGGAGCTCATGTATCCAGCCTAACAAAAAGGAGACGAATGGCTTG
>JBBPBX010000534.1:115370-127124 GCA_038048925.1 Garcialebias charrua
CGATTTGTCCAATTATTGGCAGTAAATTGGAAAAATCCATAAACAGGTTGCACCTTTATTTAGGTCGCATCTATAGTGCCTCATTTGCCCTGCTGAAAATGGCAGCCACATAAGCGAGCGAGCACGGAAGGACTTTACAAGATTAACACGGTAAAAACAATTATTTGTTTGCTAAAAATTATAGCTGACATTATAGCACAAGGGTTCCTGAGCTTAACCGTTCCTTAATAAATTCACGAAATGGTCCAATCTGCTAGATTTAAATTGTTTCGCTTTGACATCTTCCAAACGGTCGCGTGCACTGCGAAAATAAATTATAAATAAATCGAATTTTAGCTCAAATGTCTCATACAGGTCACAGTTTGTAAATGACCACCAAATAATTACGTTCTGTAGGTTTCAAGAAAATCTGTGGTGTGGTTTATGAGTTATTTAGACAAATACTGTAGTAGCAGGAAAATAACCCGAAGCTAACGCGGCACGTTTACGTCTATAAAACATAATTTTTTTTAAAAATCTCAAACATCTCATAAAGCTGGTCACTTGTAAATGTCCATACAGTGATTACTTTCTGTAAGTTTGATAAAAATCGGTCCTGTGGTTCTTGACTTATCTTGCTAACAAACATAGCTAACAGTAGTTACCTTCAGAGCAGGAGGCCGGGCAGCGACAAGAGCCAGTACGACCAGTGGAGGCTGCCTTCGGACACATGAGGTGGGAACGGTCGGTGTCCCCTAGCGGACAAAAGTGGTACTGCACCATTTTTTGCCAAAATGAAAAACGGTCATATCTGAGCCAAAATTGGTCTAAAAATATGGGAAAAAATTCCATAAACAGGTCTCACCTCTGTATAGGTCGCAGGGCATGCAAATTAGGCAAAAAAACTGTGACCTATAGTCCGGAAATACGGTACTTCAAGAGCCTACTTTTAATTGCTGTGTAAGGTCTCCTCCAAATCAAACATGCCAAGAAAACCTCGAAAAAATGAAGGTACCATTTGATGTCCGGACCACGAAAAAAACCTATAGACCCAGAACTGGTTCAGTTTCAGAAATTCAGTTTCTTCTAATGGTTAGAAGAAACTGAATGAATGAGAAGTTTCAATTGCCACGACGACGTCTAGCCACAGTCCTGATTGTTTAAATTGAGTGCTCTCGCTCAGATTCTCAGGAAGTTCCTGTAGAAGTCCTCCCAGTCTGATCCTGGTCAAATGAACACGCCTTCCACTGGTCCTTAACCGAGTCTGTCCGGTAATGCCAAACAAGTCAGCAACAAACATCCTCAATACACGTTTCATTTAATTTGGTATTGTTTGCTTTCTGAGATAGCAGGAAAACAGTTATGTAATTAAATCAGCTGTGTATCATCAAGCAGCTACTGACAGGAAGAGACTGTCTCCAGTCTTTCATCAGATCCTGAACTGGTCCAGTTTATCTGTGCAGTGAAGTACACACACGTTAAACCAAAACCAGAGCTCGTTTTTTCTGAGAGGAGCCTGTCGCTGCCATTTTTACTTTTCTCCTTTTCATCAAAGCAACAAATCTGTCAGAAAACTTGTGTAAAACCAGAATCACGTTAAAGCTTCAGTATGTAGCTTTTTTTTAATAAACATATTTCTTCACTCTGTCACTACCTCCTGACAGACTGATGTTAGCCAGGTAATCTCTGAAAAAAAATATAAAAAAATATTGTCCCCTTGCTTCTCCAGGTGGTAAATAAGCATTTCTAAAAAGAAAAGGTGACACGCAATTTTCCAGCCAATAAAAACAGAGCTTGAATTTGAATCAGCCAATAAAAACAGAGCTTGAATTTGAATTTCAGCAGATCATGGGAGAGCAGAGCCATATATGGCTCTGAGGGGGAGGGATCAGAATGCTTTGCCTGTTGAAAACATTTCTAAGTGCTGCAGTTCTACAGAAACTGCAGACTGAACCTTTAATGTGGGTCTGAAGTAGGGCTGAACAATTAATTGCATTTGCAATAATATCGCAATATGATAAAATTAGATTTTCTAATGGCGAAGGCTGCAATTTGACTGGTCACGTGACACAAATCTTTATACATAGTTCCCACACACGTGACGAGTATTGCACAATACCGGGTTTTTCACCACCGGTAAAGGCAGAGATGGCGGACAAACAGACTCGAGCTACCACAGCTAAATACATTGGCCCTCATTCACGAAAATGTTCGTATTTTTATCCTAAATTTCAAAGGTGGGCGGATGAACGCTAGGGAGCGCTAAAGCACTATTCCGCTTACAGTGGACCTAAACTTTTTGTCAGCGTTTTTGTGAATTGACTAACTTTTATAATTCATAAGCGGATTTGTGCTATTTTTATTTAAAATGCAGTACCGCTAATAACTAATTATCTATCAGTAAAAACCAATAAACTTATTTACAAGCTCTTATGCTGCTTGTTTTATATTTTTCCCCACCGTAAACAGCAGAAAGGAGGAAGGGTGTGAGGGTGAGGGGGGCAGAGCTGAGAACAGACTCGGCTCTACCATGTAGGTAAATGCCTGGGGGTCCCATTTCAGCAGTGGCCCCGGCCCCGCCTCGCCCCGTGCAGTCACCTACATCACTAACATTGATCCTGCTTGTTAATGTACATTTAACATAAAAATAATTATAGTTACGATGAAAACGATCATTAAATACGCAATAAAAAAAACGGTCGATTTCTTTATCCCCCTACTAAAAATGGACTATTCCATGTTGATGACAACTTCCGGGTCAGTCGTGAACTCGAGGGCTAGTTCTGTGGCTAGCTGTTTGTGCTGGGTACTTGGATAAATCCGCAGACAACCCCGATGTTTCAAGCCAAATTAACGTGGCCGGATGATTTTATTGTGTCTTCTGTGTACACCACGCGACGGTGAGTCGTTAGTTTATGTATTTGGGTTGCTTTTTATGTATAAATGCGGTGGCGAGACGCCCGTGTATTTGAGATTTAAAAGTGGTGTGTTAGGGATTAAAGATCATTCTCTTTTTTGTTAATTTCGTGGCCGAATAGAATATATCTACGTAAAGTATTAAATAAATCCTTTGATTTTTGTAATTTCATCCTCTTAGGATCATTTTAGTTACTTTTCATTAAATCTGTTGACTGCCTATAGAAATTTTGATAACAGTTTAGTCCTGTGTATAAAGTAATGCTATTTTTTGTTTTGTTTATGACCTTGTTTAGGTCAGGGTTTTTTTCACCCCCTGTTCCCACCCAGGATGGCATTGGCAAGCTACCGGACCACCACAGCTGTGCGGTAGGACTTAAATTGCACCAAACTGTTAGGCTGATTGGTGACTCTAAATTGACCCTAGGTGTGAGTGTGAGAGTGGATGGTTGTTTGGTGTGAGTGAGATAGGTCCCTCTTGTAAATGAGTCCCCGTGACTCAACGAGGCTAGCCTGTATAAATAAAGGTTGAATGAATGAATGAATGAATGAATGAAATTGTTTTTTTTCTGGACATATTACCCTGGATCATGAACTACAAACTACCAGATTATTGATTGATGGACCTTTAATCATCCGGGATTCAAGAACCGATTTAAAATAGAAAAAAAAGAACTCTTGGGTGTAATCAGGGTCTGTTTTGTTGTGTGTATTTTTTGTCTATTGGTTATAGTCAAAGAAAATGATTATTTTTACAAACAATATTATTATAAATACCTTCCTGTCTATTGGTTATACTCAAAGAAAATGATTATTATTACAAACAATATTATTATAAATACCTTCCTAAGTCTATAGTACAATACAAACAACTTAAAACTTGCTTCTTGTCTGATGGTGTTTTATTTTAGAATTAGCGGTTTAGAATTAGCTTCCCCTAATTTTCATAAGACATTAGTGCTTTTGAAATTGTGGACCTAAATAAATTAATTAGTGCTTTAGAAATAGTGGAACTAATTTTTGGGTTAGTGCTGCCCAGCACTGCTAAATTTCTCCTACTTTTGTTCGTACGAAGCGTTCGTAAGAACATGCCACGTCAGATTCAACAAAGTCTTCTATCCTGAGGAAACGTGTGTAAATGAGCTGCGTAAATTTAATGAATCCCACCTGTTCTAAACAGCTGCGCGTGCATGAGTAGAGGTCATTTACATAATTCCCACCCCTCAAAACACCATATAAGGCCACGTTTCCTGCCTTCTGACAGCAGGAAGTGTCCATTCATTCAAACTCAAGAAGTAAAAGGAGGAACTTCACGCGTTCGGAGATCTGCTCTCAGTCGCGCTGTGGCTACCCCCCCCACCCCCCCGCAAGTGTCGGATGGTCAAATATCTTTAATTTTAGTGTACTGTGTTACATTATAGTTTCACTTATTCAGAAGAGCCGTGGCGCACCGCTACCCCCCCCCCCGCAAGTGTCGGATGTGTTTTTGAACAGAAGCATTTTAAAATGTCTCGAAACTACAGTTAACTTCATATTAATATTGTAGTGCATATGTTTTGTCTCCCGTGGGTCGTACAGTATCAGAAATCAAGAATAAATGGTTTGATCTGAAAATGGCTTCAAACAAACATCTCGCCGCAGCACGGACAGGAGGAGATAAGAAGATGGATGGACAATAAATGCCACGCTGCAAGACACGTGCCAACATGTTTTGCAGCACAAATGATGCGCGCACCTCCTGGTCATCGCGCAACCACATTCTGCAGGTTATATTTCGAATCAGATATAATAATCTATTGCTCCGATGGTGTTTGGCACAAGATCAGTCTTAATTCGTACTTGTTCTGCGGCGGTGTATGGGAATTTTATGTACCTGGGTGTTAATATGAGGAGCGGCTTTGATGACCAAGGGGAGCGCACGACTCACTGAAGCCTGCGCGACACACCAGACAAATTAAACTTAAAATTATAATTCTAATTCAAACAGAATAACCTATTGTCAAGAATAATTATGGTGCGTGATTTTTTTAAACCCAAAATATTTTCTAAATAACGAAATATGAAGTTATTCGTGGAGAAGATCCGTCTGGATGACAGCAGACTGACGCTCCTAAATTATACGACAGGTCCGGACCACTCGTAAATTTTGTTCGTATCTGAAAAAAATCCTAGGATACGAAAACATTGTTGAATGCCACAAATGATCCTAAATCACTCGTACGCACAGTTTAAGAACAAATCTGTGCGTACGAACGGTTCGTGAATGAGGGCCATTACTAGCTTGACCAAGGCACAAGAGCAAAATGGCAGTGGTCGGAGTTGAATGAGTTGGAGAAAGAAATCATGGCAGACGAAGCGGACAACTTGTCACCAAGAAGTTACTCTGATATCATTAATTATTTAATTACTACAAGGAGCGCACATGAGGAGCTTCACAGCTTTAAATCCAAAAAAGATGTGTAAACTGTCTCAATCATATCTAACCAGCTAAATAAAGGTTTAACTAAAATAACACACAGCCAACAAACAGTCCAGGCTCAACACGGACCAGAACCAGTACTTTGAGTGTTACCGTGTTGGAAGTTAGCATGTCGCTAACGCGACATGCTAAGCTAACCACAGCAATAGACGGTGCTAAATCATGAAGAAAAAAAAAAAACAGCTACAACACACAGACAGTTGTACTCTAACATTGTTCTGACATTGTTTCACAAAATGATTTATGTAGAATATTTTGTTTACCGGCCAAAAGCACAACGTCTTCAGAGCAGATCCGAGCAGAGATGGGGCTGCTGTGAGCTTCTCCGATGAGATAAATCCTTCACGTTTACTTTTTTTGGGGATTAAGTGAAACCTGCGCGTTGCCCAAACGTCTACCCGACTGGAACACCCACTGACCCAACACGAAGTAACCATTGCAATTAATTAGAAATAAACAAAAAAAACAACGTGAAAAATACACATCCAGTAGACTGTCCTGTAACTGCTGCTCCGCCTCCACGCATGAGGGTCAACCCGGAAATTCCACAGATGTGACGTCACATGCGAACTATGTATTAACACTTTTAAAAAAACACCACAAAGACATTTATGATGGTTGCATGGCTAGAATGACAACAACCAGTGCTTCAACTTCAAGTAAGCAAAGTATCAGCCGACAGGGATCACTGACCAAACTGTTTGAACTTCAAACAGTAATTTTTTTTACATCTATTTTTTATATTTATTTATTAATTGTTATCTGAAGTTCAGACAGTAGTTAGGAAGTTCACTTAACATGTTTACTATTATGTTTATGAAACAAGAAAAAACAGAAATGGTGAAAAGAAAATGCATAGATTTTTTTTGCTTTATTGTAATCTCTGCTTTAAATAAATCTGACATTGTTTATTATAAAACAGATTGATTTATTGCTTCTGTTTGTTGAAAAATACTTGAGAAGATATTGAAAAATTATCGCGTTTAAAATTGGAATTGCAATTTACAATTACATTGAATGCTAGGCAACGCCTTGTACTGTATCTGTGACTTTCCTTCCCTCCATTGATTACGGTGACATTATCTACATGAACGCTCCTACAAGCACCTGCAGATGTTGGATGCTGTCTATCATGGTGCATCCTGCAGATGTTGGATGTTGTCTATCATGGAGCACTAAGATTCATAACTAGCTGTGATTATCATACCCACCACTGCACCCTGTATTCACTGGTTAACTGGACATCATTAACTTCACACATACTCTTCCACTGGTACATTTTCATCTTTAAATCACTTCTTGGTCTGCTGCCTTCATACATCTCCTCCTACATGTCTCTGTGTGAGTGCAGCTACAGCGTGCGCTCTCAGGACATGATTACCTGCAGTGTTCCGTCAGTGAGGACTGAACTTGGAAAAAGGACCTTCTCCTACTCTGCTCCTGTTTCCTGGAATATCTTACAAAAATATCTGAAGATCTTGACTTCTCTAAATGGTTTTAAGAATCTGTTGGAATCCTGGCAAAAACCAATGCAGACATGTTCCTGTTTTTTGATTTTATACATTTACCTTATAATGTTTTGCTAGTTTTGATACTTTGTTTAAAAAAAAAATCTGTATTTCTCTCTTGTTTGTCTATTGTTGATTGTTTAAGGAAATTTCTACCATTGCTGTTCATCATTCTTTAGTTTGTAGCAGGTCTCTCTTGTAAATGAGTCCTCGAGGCTCAATGAGATTTACGTGACTAAATAAAGGTTGAATGAATGAAAAGTGTATAGAAAAAAATTTGCAATTAGATTATGGAGCCAAGATGGTGTAGTGGCAGAGCTTTCGACTTGGGACCCGAAGGACGCGGGTTCGCGCCCCGGCCACTACACACCTTGGGGTGTCTATAGCCGTTTTCGCATTGGCCAGCCCTCAATGGCCCGGGCCGCCCCTGGGTGGCTCTGGGCCACCCGCGTTCATTACGCATTTGCCGCAGAGCCGCCTTGAAGTGGGTGGGCAGTTCTCTGGAAGTGGGTGGGGTGCTCTCTTCACGTGGGTGGAGTGTTCGTGTTTTAAGAGAGGAGACTCCGCTAAAAAAAAATTGTTAGCTGGATATATATATATATTAGTGTTTCTGAGTTAAATTTTTGTTAATAACTGATCACAAATCAGCTTATGTTACAACGTAAATAACAACGAAGCGCGGACCCATTTCCGCCTTTCAGCGCGGCTTGAATGTCATTAAAATATAACTAATATTGTCTAACTGTTGCGCGCAGCCAGGGTTTTAAAATATAACTAATAATCTCTAACTCCTTTGCGTAGCTAGAATGTCAAGAGCGGTGATTCCTTCATAAGCAACGTGAACTCCCAAAAAAAACAATCCGCCGCCGTGGCTTACAGCGTTAATGCTGTTGTATCTTGACCAGACGAAGTGGGTTCGCGTCCCACCTGGGACAATGTTTTTTTTTACGTTTGTCTTTTATTGGAGTAAATAAAAAGGAGTTTTGTTTTGTAGATAAAAAGGAGTTTGTTTGGTAAAATGCTTAACAAAACTCCTTTTTATTTACTCCAATAAAAGACAAACGTTAAAAAAAACATTGTCCCAGGTGGGACGCGAACCCACTTCGTCTGGTCAAGATACAACAGCATTAACGCTGTAAGCCACGGCGGCGGATTGTTTTTTTTGGGAGTTCACGTTGCTTATGAAGGAATCACCGCTCTTGACATTCTAGCTACGCAAAGGAGTTAGAGATTATTAGTTATATTTTAAAACCCTGGCTGCGCGCAACAGTTAGACAATATTAGTTATATTTTAATGACATTCAAGCCGCGCTGAAAGGCGGAAATGGGTCCGCGCTTCGTTGTTATTTACGTTGTAACATAAGCTGATTTGTGATCAGTTATTAACAAAAATTTAACTCAGAAAAACTAATTCAGCTAACAATTGTTTTAGGGGTTTCTGTAGTTAAATTTGAATGAAATTCAACCCTCGCGCTGAGGTTGTTTGAATGAGTCCCGCCCCTGCTACAAACAACGAATCAAATGAGAGCAGTACATGACGTCAAACTGGGTCCGTGGGGCTCGGCCCGATAGAACCACGGTGAAGATGGTTCCAGAACTAGGGTGGATCCCGGGCGGAAAAGGTAAATGCGAACACGCCGAACCCGGGTTAGAAGCTGGGAGAGCCGGGGAGGGCTGGCCAATGCGAAAACGGCTTATGAGTGCACACCTAATCATAGATATAATATACACTAGATAAGCTGAGGCGGAGTCACCGGCGTCGTCAAGCGGCAGCCATGTTGCCACAGACAGCAACATTAGCTGCAGCTGTGGAAACCGTATGGAGGTGAGGGATTTATACAAACAAAAATACGCTTAACTCGCTGTAATCTTGACGGATTTACAAACGGTTTATGTTTTTAAAAACGTTATTAACGTGGCTATGATTTCTTTGGTAATCAGACAGCAGTTTCGTCTTTTTTAAAAGGTTTTATTCGTGTTTTGGGTGTCACACTCATCGAGAATCTAGAATTTAAATTCTGTTTTTATTACACCAATAACTATTTTATAACAAACTAATCTTTTGTCTAAATGACTATCTTGATCATGACTGTATTTATTAGCAGACTATTAACAAGAGCCTTTGATTAACCCTGCACCCTGTATTCACTGGTTAACTGGACATCATTAACCTCACGCAGACTCTTCCACTGGTACATTTTCATCTTTAAATCACTTCTTGGTCTGCTGCCCTCATACATCTCCTCCTACATGTCTTTGCGTGAGTGCAGCTACAGTGTGCGCTCTCAGGACATGATTACCTGCAGTGTTCCGTCAGTGAGGACTGAACTTGGAAAAAGGGCCTTCTCCTACTCCGCTCCTGCTTCATGGAATATCTTACAAAAAGATCTGAAGCTCTCGACCTTGACTTCTCTAAATGGTTTTCAGAATCTGTTGGAATCCTGGCAAAAACCAATGCAGATCTGTTCCTGTCTTTGATTTTATACGTCTACCTTATAATGTTTTGCTAGTTTTTTGATACTTTGTAAAAAAAAAAAAAAAAAAAAAAACTTTTTTTTTTTTTTTTTTCTTCTCTCTTTTGTTTTCTATTGTTTATTGTTTGTTTGTTTATTGTTTATTGTTTAAGGAAATTATACCACTGCTGTTCATTGTTCTTTAGTTTTAGCAGGTCGCTTTCGTAAATGAGCCCTTGAGGTTCAAAAGATTTACCTGACTAAATAAAGGTTGAATGAATGAATGAATGAATGATTAAGGGCTAGCTAGTATTCCAAATATTTCCCTAGCATTCTCAGATCACTAGGAACTCTTTGTTTTTAACTGAACTAAAGCTGCACATGATTTCCAAGCGGTTTGGTATGTTCAACACTAATTACTGCTTTGTGTTTTACAGAAATACTCTTTGACAAGATGCCTGACTTTTGTGCAGCGCAGCCTATGGATGCTCCAATAGACGTAATAATTTTGTTCAGTTCGTCATCTTAGGGCAGGACAGGTCGGACAAAGAACGGAGATCAAGCTTCATCTTTTAGTTTAGGAGGTTTATTCCACGTAGTAAATCCATCTGGTACAGGCTCTCTGACCATCCACTCCAACCTTCACTCAGCTGTCTCTTAACTTCTCACAGCAGCGCCAACACCACGCCTTAAATAGTCCCACAGTGATGACGTAAGTGAAGAGCGTTCAGTACCCCACGTGACTAATCTTAACACCCCCACTCGCTCTCTCACTGTACAAATCTACAAAATCTCATCACCGTACACAGTTGCTATACTATACACATTTTTTTTCTTTTTTTTTCAGTTCATTGTATAAAAACAAATAAATAAATACAAAACTGTACAACACACAACCTTTTATGTCTATGTTACTTTTTAGACGTGAAAACCCCCCACTGCATTTTTAGCTTCTAGCATTTTGGATGATTTATTAATACTCATAGTCCAGTAGGTCACTCATGGCTCCCGGTCTTCAGCATCCAGGTCTCCACATTAGAAGGACTCAGACTCTTCTTAAAATACACAGCATGTCTCACTCCAGCTTCTCAGTACAGTAGGTCTCCAAAACGGCCTCGTTACCAGCTCTGCTGCCTCGTTACCAGCTCTGCTGCCTCGTTACCAGCTCTGCTGCCTCGTTACCAGCTCTGCTGCCTCGTTACCAGCTCTGCTGCCTCGTTACCAGCTGTTTGGACCTGCTCCTCCTGCTGCTGCTCTTCTTCTGCTGCCTCTTCTTTTGCTGCTTTTCATCATCTAGTAAGTTTCTTTAAAATTATTTCAGTTCATTTCAGCTCCTGGTTCAGCTTCTCTCAGCTCATTCCAGCTTGTTTCGATTTCAGCCTCTGGTTCAGCTTATTCAGCTCATTCCAGCCACCTGTTCATTCCAGCTTCTGTCGATTTCAGCTTCAGCTTCTTTCAGCCCATTCCAGCTTCTTTCGACTTCAGCTCCTGGTTCAGCTTCTTTCAGCTCATTCCAGCCACCTGTTCAGCTTCTTTCAGCTCATTCCGGCTTCTTCGATTTCAGCTTCTGGTTTAGCTTATTCAGCTCATTCCAGCCACCTGTTCATTCCAGCTTCTGTCGATTTCAGCTTCAGCTTCTTTCAGCCCATTCCAGCTTCTTTCGACTTCAGCTCCTGGTTCAGCTTCTTTCAGCTCATTCCAGCCACCTGTTCAGCTTCTTTCAGCTCATTTCTTTGCACTGCTCCTTTCCTGAAGCCACTTGCGGTTGTCTGGAGGGATGTCAGTTCAGGCGGTTTCTCAGTTTCCTTTTATTTTATTTTTGCTGCGTCATCCTCCTCTACCTCCGCATCTGTCTCGACTTTCAGAAGAATCATAATTTCAGACCTTGTAGTCGGAGGTGTCCCAGAAACTTAGTTTCACACGGCTTGTAGTTCCGCTCGTCTCCGTCGAAGCACATTCTCTCACATTCTCTGCCAGCGAACTTCCATCTCCCCTCTGGGCCCATAACCTGTTCAGTTCGTCATCTTAGGGCAGGACAGGTCGGACAAAGAACGGAGATCAAGCTTCATCTTTTAGTTTAGGAGGTTTATTCCACGTAGTAAATCCATCTGGTACAGGCTCTCTGACCATCCACTCCAACCTTCACTCAGCTGTCTCTTAACTTCTCACAGCAGCGCCAACACCACGCCTTAAATAGTCCCACAGTGATGACGTAAGTGAAGAGCGTTCAGTACCCCACGTGACTAATCTTAACAAATTTGCGTTTACAGAGTGGCAACATGAGACAGAAGCTCACCAAGGCAGTCCTTTTTAAAGGGCATTAGCTCCAAAAACACAAAGATTTTAACACTGGACTCTGTGTCATCAAACGGGCTATTCACTAAACTCTCGGTCATGTGCTCATTCTGTTTGCACTAGG